>JAEPRC010000387.1:0-40456 GCA_016758945.1 Mucor plumbeus
TTTTTCTTTTATCCTTTTATCACTTTTGATCTGGCTAGGGCAAAATAAAGCATATCAAAGATGCTACGTGCCCACTGGTCATTTTTATTGAATTTATTATAAATAAAATTATATATTTAACCGTATTTACCAAAATGCCATCATTATTCTGTACTTTCTAAATCCGCCAAACACAAGTTTGAACATTTTCATCTTTCTACATTAGAATATAATTCTTGTAGTAATAAAAAAATAATAATGAAACAATGCATTTATTTTATAATAGACGTACGTAATATTTATGACAAGAAGTCGAAGAATCTCCAAAATTTGACAATATTTAGGAATTGATTATCTGGAGAGAAAAACTATCATTTTCAATACATACCATTTATTTGATTCTAATGAATTGAATTACGATTTCATAATTCAGTATGCATGATAATATCGATAATCAGAACATATGTATTAATGTCTTTCCAGTGTAGTTATTTGATAGTAAAGCTGTAATGTATGCATATCAAAATAAAGTGATTGAATGGTATTTTAAAAAAAAAGTTATTATGCTAAATGTAATTATGCTGTAATATTCATTTCTTCAACAGCTCATCATAAGTCCTCATGGATTAGTCCAACAAGATGACAGATGCGCAATTCAGCTATCGTATTCGCACAGAGTCTAATCCGATCTACTTTTCGTATTTAGTGATATTTTAGTCAGCCCAATAGATACAGTAATTTACTTATGATAAATGCACATATCATCTGTTGAATACCTCATCAAAGAAAAAAAAGTTATTTTCAGCTAGAAAACATACAAAAACAAGTAATAGATGACACAAATAAATTATATTTTTTTAATGAGAGGGTATTATTTTGTTATTATTTAGCAACTACAATAATCAATGCCAAAACACATCCAACGATAGTTATAATAAGCATAAAACAGCACATGTTCTTTCTGGCTCTTTTCTGATGACGATTTGCAGTTGTTAATTCATCTGCAGCTTGTTTTGTATTTTGAGATATATTCAAAACGTTTCCATAGATGCTCTCTATAATAATAATAAAAATAAATAAATCTATAATTTATATATACACATACAATCAATAACTTACGAATACCACTATCTTGCTCATTAACAAGCATACCAAGATCACGGAAAATTTCATTTAATTCAGTAATACCTTGTTCAATACCTTGGATTTCTCCCTCACGTTCAGAAATCAATGTCTCATTGTATTCAATTTCGTTATCTAAAGCTTCAATTTGAATACGCCTTTGTGCATCATCAACCTGCAGTAATTGTTGCTGTTCTTGTTGTACTTGATCTCCTCCATCATCATCTACTTGTGATTGAAGTGCGGCTGTTGTTGCTTTCTTTTTATCTACATATTCTCTTTGCTTTGAAACTGATTCTCTTTGAATCTTTTGGAATTCGGCTAACACTTTTTGAAAATCTTTTGATAGTTTTTGCTGTTCAAGTTTTCTTTGCCGCTAATAATATAAAATTAAATACACTTGGGGGGTTTTTTTTAGACATATGCTTTTGCTTACTGTCTTTTTGGGATCAGAAGTTTGATATTGAGCTAATGATTTGATGTTTGATGTTGTTACCTTAATCAAATCTCTTGTACCTTCAGTTACGTCATGTCTATGATAAAAAAAAAAAAAAAAATAGGGTTGTTATAACATAACTATGATGATGGTAATTTCCTTTTAACATTTACAACTTATTTCTAATATCTGGTGTATCTCTTGATGTACCCAAAAATCCAACCAATCTTTCAATACTTGTGATGTTTCCATTAATATGGAATACTTGTTGAGATACTCTTTGAGTTAAAGATTTATAATCACTATCAGTTCCTTCTACACATGAAACAAAAATGTGAATATATATAAAATAAACATCTTTAAAGGATTTTACCAGGTTGTTGTACTCTTGTTCTTGCAGAACTAGATACGCCAAAACCTTGTTCTAAATCATTAAAAGACATTTTTTTTTTTTTTTTTTTGTGAGTAAAAGAAAAAGAGAAATAGATTGTCAGCCAAGGTAAAAAAAAAAAAAAAAAAAAAAAACAAAATAAGGATATTTGTGTCAGGTACAAAAGAGAAAACAAGTCAGTTTGACAAAGGTTTGATTGGTGCACAAGTTATTTATTTATACATCTGAGCGTAGTTCTACATTGGTCTCTTCCAATACTCCATAAACATTTTTTGGATCAGGATTTACTTCTGGTATAAAATTATTCTCTGAGAATGAGAAAGAGTGTCTAGCTCTACGTATAACTGAATGCTTAAGGAAAGCTCCAGTTGCTCCTAAATGTCCCTCATGTCTAAGAAATAATGCCTTCATATCTCCATTTGACCAGAAATTAATGGCATATGAAAGCGTATTCATTGTAATGGGATGTCCACGAATAAAGCATCCTCCAAAATAAATTCGTTTCAGGTTATGTTGTTTGGCATTCAAGTAAGCAATTTGTCCAATATTGTTACTGACCATAAATAACAAACTTTTCGCAATATCGCTTGCATGGAAATTATCCTGAGATTGTTGAACCCCCTTTTTAAAAACCTTACCAAAACTAGATGCAATCTTGGTTGCTTTCAGTCCTAATTTTGTATAGTCTGTACCATAAATATCTCCAACCAAAAGATCTACATTTTTGTTATCGCCATCTTTTGATATTTCCAGCATTTCTAATGCAAAAATCACATTAGATATTCATGCATGAATTAACTTGATATTTTGTACATACCATCAAAAGATGTTGCTTTTGTTAGTAAAGCCATGAGACCCCAAAGAGTACCTCCACCAAGCTAAAAGAGGATCAGTTTAATCAGCATTACTATTTTATATAGAAATACTTAAACTTACAGATGTTCCACTAATACGAGAAAACTCGTCAGGACCTGTTACCTTTAGGATACTATCAGGCATTTTAATCAATCAAATGCCAAAACATCCATAAAACAGTTTATTTTACCTTACACCTGATCCAATGTTTACCAGCTAAAAATATAATGCATTAGTCATTTCATATAGTAAAGTTTACTACAATTGTTTCTTTTATTTTCTTTTTTTTTTTTTAAAAAAAAACATACCATGTAAGGATAAATATCTCTTGTTTTCTCTTCAAATCTCATCGGATCTGTCTCTTGTTCATTATAAGTGAATACTTCATATGGAATCTCGGTAATAAAAAAGTTGAGACCTGTGCACAAAAGCAATGCTTAATAGAAGAAACTAAATAAAGCTGCATGAATAATCGGATTACCATTAATAAGACAATCCATTTCATCTTCTTTTTGAATAATAACACCCGGCAATCTTTCTTGAAGTTTGTCATAAAACAAGTATGCACCACCTCCCGTTGCCTTTAATACATAATTTGTATTTTCAGGAGTTAACAAACGTGCATCCGCAAGAAGATCAGCTATAAAATCAATACATTCGTCTATTTTTTCGGTTTCTATCTTTTTAAAATGAAGTCTTCCACCTGCTCTATCTGCTGAAGAAGTGAAATAGACAATTTTGGCTAAGGAACCACCAATCTAATAGATATTTTAGTATTAATTCAAGTTTTTTTTTTTTTTTTTTTTTTTTTTTTTTTTTTTTTTTACAACACTAACATCAACAGCTATTTGAGCAACGTGCTCATTTTGATTAGGTAAAACAATATCTCTTGTCTCATTAGCTGATAAAATAGCTTCTGAAACTGAAGCTCCATCTACATTCATTACAGATGCTTTGTCGGTCATGGTTTTTCTTTTGTTTATTAAAAAAAAAAAAAACCAACTAAAATAATGTAATAGCGTGTCCTTTTTTTTTTTTCTTTCACATATTTTATTGTTTGGGGGAATTACTGAGTTTCTATTATGTGGTACGTGGTACAAAGCTGAGGAGTCAATTTCATGCTGCTTCCTTCTTGATTTAATTGCATTGATTATTTTTGATTGAGATGGTTGAAAACAAAGAAGAACTGACAGATTATAAATATCAAAACTAGCATGAATATTCTACTTTTTTTTTTAGTGGTATTTCCGTCTAGTGTCAGTTTTTCAAAACAAGCCATCTTTAAAGGATTATCACAAATCTTTCCAAGAATTAATTAAGAGAAAAATTGTTGCAAAGCCATAATCAACAATTTTATTTTGTTTCAATATTTTTTATTTTATAACATTGATAGCAATTTGACTTATAGATATAGCCAAGTATACAAACGATAATTTTTATTGCTTTGTTATTTGATTACTGGGTTTACTTTTTATATGCATCTGCCATAGCACAGGCCTCTTTTAAAATACTTTTGATTTTGTTTTGCACAGTAGTTTTGGCTTCACTCTTTATATTCTGCTTGAGCTCTTCTTCAGTGTCAATTAATCTACAGGCTTTACCTAAAAGATGAAGTATATCAACACTTCCGCTCTTAAACTTTTCCAATACATCTGAAAAGTACTTTAGGTCATTTAAAGCCTTATTGCCCAAATATATCTGGTAAGATACTTGCAATGCTGCTGAAATGCAAGTTATAGAAAAAACAATGCTTTCTGCAAGAAAATTTGTGGCATCAAAATGTACAGCAGTTGGAATAGTCGATTTCAAGATAAAATTTAAAAGAGGCAAACTAATTGTTCCAGGAGTTATTCGGTATAGACCTTTGCTAAACATTGCAGTTTCCTCGTTTTCGATAGTTTCTTGACAATCAGATAATTGGACTAGCATATCTTGATTAGAGGAATATAGCTTATTTAAGGCCATAGACAGGATATTGAACGAAGTTTGGTGCGCTACCAAGGCATTCTGTTGATTAGTTGAACCAAAAGTATTTATTTTTATATCATCAAGTTCTGTATCAAGTTTATCTAACTTGTCTAAACATTCGTTTGAATCTATACTCACTTGATGAAAAAAGACATCAAGATTAGCCTCGACATTTTCGACTGTTGTTTGTAGTTGTCTAATTTTTTTCTCTCTGGCAATATTCTCTTGCCCGGCAAAATGTGTATAGCAAGTGTCCCTACAATCATCTAAAGCTTGACGGGTAAACCCTTGAATAATTTCAACAGATTGGTAGGTGAAGTGTTCAACGTTATTAAAACTCTGCTGCGTGTAGACTTTTACATTATCTGCCAAGTTCAAAATGCTGTATATTACATTAGGTAGCATCAGACATTGGGGAAAATTGAAATTCATTGTAAATCAATTAATTGTTTAAGTGGTAAGAAGAAAAGAGAAACTTGTGATAGAAAAAAAGTAGCCTTGTTTATAAAGTAGCCCACAGTTGTCTATATATCATTTTGAAATAACATTGAACAATACTCTATCAGTGTTTATGATACATCATACATTGTAGCATGCTTTTCTACCTAATGAATACCAGACTCAGATCAATGCTAATGGGCGAATTTCAGATATATTGATAAGACACATGATTCTAATTCAGTTTGTTCTGTTAAATAAAAACAGAAGCTAGATGGAAAACTATATGCAAGTTATCCTCTAATGGTCAATAAATCACAGTTTGAAAATTTCATGTGCAGTCAGCCTAACGATGACAGGTTACTTCAGTTCTTTTAGACAAGTAATGTCGTACTAAAATGTACACAAAATACAAAAATTTATTATCACCTTGTAGCCTAAAACCAGCAGTACCTAACAGAGTATATAAGACTACAATGGACACATATTTTCAGGAGATACGTGTAACTGAATGCTAATGTTTCACCAAAAATGGCATAATTGGGAACTTTAAAGAGCGAAAACTGACAATTTTCAGTTTTCATCCATGGCCAAAAGCGTTTCAAACCATTATCCTAAATCACCAGATTCATTTTGACTTAGTTTTATGCAATTTTAGAGGCTTTTATTTCAACTCAAATTTTCCCTTATGATGCCTCATGAAAAACATCAATTTGGACAAATTTAGATTTTTCACTCCGAAATCGCTATATTTTATTAAGATATATATTGGCAGAAAATGACCGTCAGAGCTTGTTGCAAATGTTTAAATAGTAAACAGACAGTTTTATTTATTAGTCTGTTGAATTTTTGAACGAAAAGTAAATTTAAAAATATCAAAGATTACTCAAAATCTTATTAGAAAAAACTTATTTTCAACACCACCATTCAATTTAAATTAAAAAGTACTACTACTCTTAATTAATTTGTAACTATTCATAATTATACATTTTTTGGAGATACAGTACTTCCACTGTCAATTGGAAAACGTTGGTCAGATTTTTAAGAAAATTTGGTCTTTTTTTTTTTTAGCACCATTTGATCATTTGTTTGAAACTCAATTGGCCCTTTTTGTAAATGTTGTTTATTTGGCCTCTTTTTTTTGAAAAGAAATAAAAAGGCTGAATTATATTTTTGAGGTGAACTGTAGGTAATGCTTCACTGGCCTTTATGATTTTTGAAGTAAGGGGCTTTATATCACCAAGCTTACAGTGATTTGCGTTTAAAATTTAAACTTTAGGAGATAGTATTTCAGCTCAAACTTTTGACAAGCCAATCGTAAAACATCTCTCCTACTAAACTAATTAGAATTTGAATAAACAGGAATTTGTCTTTGGTTGTCACTGGAGTGGGATTGATTAAGGGAAAAAAAATGAGGGAATATTCATAAGTTAAAGAGAAATTTATTTGAGTGTGTTTTTGTTGAGTAAATGCAAGCTATTGCTTTTTTTTTTGTCCATATCGCTTGAGGTCCAGTGGACAGATATAAAGGATTTAGCATAAAGTATGCTGATATTGTCTAATAAAACTTGCTGAAGGGATTAAGGAAAAGTACTAGATATCGCCATAAAGGACCCAACTAGAAAACAGCACAAGATAAGTTCAACCTGCAAGTATTGCAGATCTCATAAAACGCTCTTGAATTAATACTAGTGTCGCATAGATGATTACAATATACACCAGACAAGGCGACCAAAAATAAAGCTAAAATATAGAATATTAGTTATATTCACAAGCTATTTGGAACATATAATACTTATGAGTATGAATTGCAGAACAAACAAAGTGTAGAAAGACTCTCTGCATCCCCACGTGCGGTTGAACTCACGTATACGACGACATCAACTAGACCCTATTCTTTAATGGAAAGAGGCTAACCATTAAGAATCCAATTGACTTGGCAGAGGGGACAAAACCTACACTCAAATTGCTCCTGTGTTGAACGCGCACAATTCTATAATAAGTTAAGTTGACTACAGGTACACTAATAGAAATAAAAAAAAATCAATTCCTCGTTTATAATTTTGATGGTGATGTCGTAAACTGTTGATGTTATCAGTGAAAAGATCGGTGTTAGAATACTTCCTGGCATCATCACAATGCTGACAATATACATCTTCAATATTTCATCTTCTTTATCAATTAAACAATGCGAGGCAAGCGAAAGTCGATACATACCTCTGAAGCTCAATTATTAAAAAAACAAGAATCAATGGTCTCAGGAAGGACTACAAGTTTTTAGCATGGGTTGAATCAAGTTTCCAAAAACAACCGCCTGACTTGAACTATTTTTTGTTTGCAGAGCATTTCAATGGCACTGAAGATGCAACAAACGCAAACTATATGGATTTGCTGCTTACACTGCAATCAAATCAAAGCAACAAAGTTACTAATGTTGCCCATACTGCTGAAACTACTTTTGCTGTATGTTGTACTAATTTCAAACTTTTTGACAGATACTAACTTTTATTTTAACCATAGACTCGTCGTTTTCATTCAGCAGTGTTTGGAAAGAAATATCATGAATACTGGGAAAGTCGAAAAGACAGTACTTTGAAGGAAGCTATCAGCAATGCATCTCGTTCTGCTATTTCTTCTATTCAGCGACTAGTGCATCAAAATCTTATTGAAAGAGCCAACAATGTAAGAGATGATAACAAATACCCGTTATTTTTTTAGTGTTAACAATATCATATACCTAGGTGTTTAGTACCTCATCCTCATCTTCTAACTGTCCTAATTCTAATGCCTCATTTTCTGACGCTACATCTTCTGACGCTACATCTTCTGACGCTACATCTTCTGGCGCTACAACTTCAAACAGTTTGACAAAAACGCTGGCGCAAACAATCGAGCTTGCATCAGATTAGTAAGTTATAACCGTAATTTCATCAGTGAATACTATTCTAGCTAAGTTTCTATACAGCTTAGCTCAACTAGGTGTCATAAATCTAACTAGGAAGTACTGTAAATCCTAAAGCTTCTTTAAAAGATCCCAAAATGCCATTTTCGTCATCCTGGACCGAGATATGAAATTGGATGAATTGAAATGCCGCCACTTTGTTTTTTTCATACATCTTGCGATTGCTGTTTTGATGCTTTCAATGTTTAGATGGCAAGATATTTGAGACACGAAAAAAAAATTTCAATTTTTTGCATGTGTTTTATGTATATTATATATAAATTGCCATTAGAATTTAGTGCAAATGTAAAATGATTTCTGCTCAAAATATTTATTCATATACTTTTGAAAGACACAACAAAGACGGTTATTATTCAAATAGATACACCGAATGTATACACAGACATATGAACAGTACCAAGTAACAATAATTTACCGCAGACTCGCGTAGTATATAATCTTTCGAAATGTCATCATTTTCGCATTTATGATATATCTTTCGAGTCTCATGATGAATTAAATCTAAAAGATTGATAAAAGTTCTGTAGTATTATTTGATTTAAAAAGGTCAACATATTGGCAATCTTTAACTACGATTGCATCTTTTTGTGTTGATTACTAAATATGAATTACATGTGTTACCTTAGTCCATGGAATTGTAGCAAATAGAACACACCATTTGTTTATTTGTTATTTTACTGAGTTTTATTGAGCCTATAGATGATTAACTAAACATTGTGAGACAAGCTGTTCATGGAATTAAAACTTAATTTTAGAATTACTAAAGGGAACAGCTATATAGTTCATTGATCCAAAATGGGTTGATTCAAATCTTGATTACTTTTGTTTTCCAATTTGACTCTCTTGCATATAGGTGATATTCACAAATTGCCGTACAATAGATGCCGATCATTGTAAAATATACCAAATATACAGATGTGAGCACACTAAGATACCTCGTTTTTTCTCATGAGAAATACCCAATCAATGATAGGTTCAAAAATGTCAAATAATGGCGCAAAATCTTAAGATTGTCGTCCATTTCTTGTATAACTTGAGCAAAATCTTCGGTACCTAGAGATTTGAAGCTACTTTTTGAGTGGGAATAGCCCAAATATAGTAAAACCAAGTACTACTATCTTATAAAAATATAAGATTTTAGCATAAAAAATGTCGTAATTATCATCATCATCAAAAAGCCTAAGTTCAATTGCACAATCACTTCACAATATGATCAATGTCCTCAACTTTACATAAATAGCATATTATGCTACATTCTCTTGAGTTGAATATAAATAGAAGAATTAAATTGAGTTCTACTTTTATATAATATCTCTAAAATACACCGCATTTCAAAATGGGCTTCCTTAATGAAAAAGCTGATACTGTTTCAGATACTCATACATTAGATGTGCCTAATGAAAAGGTCGAAGTGATTGATCTTGTAAATGAAAAGCAAAAGCAAGCACCTTCCTCAGAATTGACTTTTAGTAGCTCTTCTTCTGTTACAAGTACAACAATAGCAGTTGAAGGTTATGTTTCTGATTTAGAATGGACTGATGAAGAAGAGAAAAAGGTACTATTTCTTATTGACACAAGACTCATGCCATTTGTGCTATTGATGACTTTTGTATTAAACATGGATAGAACCAACATCTGTATGTAAAAATACAAAAAAATATAAGCATGCTAATTATTAACAATTGTAATTGATTTGTAGCTAATGCCATCTCTGATAATTTACCTGCCAATTTGGGGTTCGGTATTACTGGTGTAAATACAGCTACACTTCTTTACTCAATTGTCTTTACTGTGGTTACTCTAATTACTAGCCCAATTGTTAAAAGAATTGGTGCTCATAAATGGATCCCTATTTTAATGTCTTCTTGGGCTATTGTCACTTGGGCTCATGCATTACTTCATGTAAGTTAAATTGATCATTACATATTATTCTGCTAAAAATCAAATTATTTCTTTTAGAATTTCAGCGGATTTCTTGCTGTTAGGTTTTTCATTGCGCTTACTGAAGCTGGATTCATTCCTTCTAGTTTGATTTATTTGACAGGCTGGTACAAAACAAATGAATTAGCTACTCGTCTCTCTTGGTTCTGGGGCATCCAATCTTTTGCATCTGCTTTTTCTGGACTAATTTCATTTGGTATTTTCAACATGTCAGGTATTGGTGGTCTATATGGTTGGAAATGGTTGTTTATCATTGATGGTATTATCACTCATATCATTGGTTTAATTGCCATGTATGTATTACTTTATATACTTAATAATTATAGAAAATTAAACTAATACTTTCCATTAGTTTCTATATTCCTGCTGGTCCATTTTATACTTCTGGTTTGCTTCGAGGCAAGCAAGGTTGGTTTACTGAACGTCAAAAGCAAATTGCTGTTACCAGGCTTATTCGTGATGATAAATCTAAAGTTGATCAAAAAGAAAAGGTTACATGGCACGATGTCAAAATTAGTATACTTGACACAAAATTATGGACACATTTATTCATTACTTTTACAAGGTAAAGCATCTAATTTAAATTTAATATATATGTATACTCATACGTACAATAATTATCAGTATCATGCCTCATACACCTATTTCTACCTATTTGCCTACACTCATTAGAAATTATGGTTTCACTGTTACCATTAGTAATCTTTTAACTGTTCCTTCTGCCATCATCAATCTTGTAGTTTCAATTTTAGTAGCTCGAAGTGCTGATAAGCGAGGTAACTATGCTTTCCATGCTATATTTGGTGTCTTCTGGACCTTAGCCGGCTTCTTAGCCTTGGAGCTCTTACCCGGCAGCGCTGGACGCTGGAACTTTTACGCTGCTGCATTATTTTTGGCTTCTTCTCCTACATGGCACGGAATGCATATCGCCTGGATGTCATCCAATTTGGCTCCTTTAGGTAAACGTACAATTGCATTGGGTGCAGTTATAGGTGCTGCCAACATTTGTGGCGTACCTGGTTCTCAAATTTATCGTAAGTCGTTAAATTTACAATCTTTATATGCATCATGATATACTCATTTTTCTTTATATATCTGTCAATAGAGGCTAGTGATTCTCCTCGATTTTTTAGAGGTAACTGGATTAACTTTGGTATTACACTTACAGCTGGTATCTTTTTGATAATCCAACATACTAGATACGTTTTGACAAATAAATCTCGCGAGAAAAAGTGGAGTTCATTTTCTGATGATGAAAAGAAAGAATACCTTAAAAACACAAAACATGAAGGATCTAATCGTTTAGATTACAGATTCAGAATTTAATTGTACTACAACATATATCAATAGCTTTTTCTTATAGCTCATGTAATTAATTTAATAAAAATCTTTAATAAAACCACCCACATTACATATGGTAAAATTATATTGCTTATTATATGTGTTATTTTTAGTAAAGTCTTTAGCCATCAACACTGTAACAAGAATACGCATCGCCAAAAAATAACCACAAAATAAAAACCCGTAAGGTTCTGTTACTTACCATTTACCATATATATACATAAAATAAAAGAAATATCAACATCATTTATTATTTGTATTAATTAAACCACTTAAAGTATGCAGTAAGAACTCGTTATATTAAACACATCAATAACGAATACCGTTATATCGGATACTTTTAAATTCATACAAGTTTAGTAGTTGTCATTACCATACATGCTGATTTTGGCTAATTCACCGGTATTTTTAATATCAAATGATCTGATAATCTAATGAATCACAAAACCCATTTGAAAAAAAAAGTTATTTGTGTGAAATATGTACATATTTATCCACTATAGTAGATCTCCATTATATATGATTCTCACTTAAAGTACCGTTGGTATGAATAGACATTAAACTACCGAAGTTATATATGCTAATTCATACTAATATAAACTTTCTACAGAACTTTGATCCTAACAATTTATATTAAAGACCAATCAATCTAATGCGGATTTAATTATACCATTATCATCAAGAGCCCACGAACTCTACAAATATATCGATTGGCTACTATCAAGGAATGTATCTTCAAGGGATATTATTGGCTACATATGGATCTAGAACAATTAACTAATCTCTCTGGTGAAAACTATATAGAGAGGACAGCTATTTATTACAATAAGGCCTTAGCTAGAATTTAACTTGATAATAAAACCCTACTACACTTATCTAGTTGAATTCTTATTGTTTTTTAATACTTTTTTTCCGTGAATATCTAAGGAGGATATACTACTACATTGTCAATGCAATCTTACATATTAAATATTAATATAGCCTACTAACAGCCTAACATTAAAAGTGATTGGTATATAATATATATACATAGTTACTATAAAGTGTTTGCTACTCTTTTATACATGAGAGTATCATGCCCATATATATAAGAATTACGATAAATTGGTTCACACCATTTATATAAATACGCGCATTGATAACCTGAAAAATGTTGCTTTTCCTTTTAAATCTCAGTATATTTATATTTCTTTGAAAAAGGTAAAAAAAACTATTGTGTGAGTTTAAAAAAATTTACCGCCGCCATGCAACATTATTACAAGGTTAAAATGATATAAAATATTAGTAAGGAGATGTTTAAAGAATCCTTTTTCTCCTTGGAGTTAATAAATGTAATTCTTTATTCCTCATAAATGTACAAGAAACTTTTGTAAATTCATAATGAGTTGTTGTTCCATTCGTGACTACCATATTTTCCAACTTAAAACATTTCCTACATACCATTACATTGCAAAAAAGCAACAATTTCTCCTAATTTTCTCCTAATTTTCATATATCTCAAGCGTGGCGGTAATTAAAATATTAATTTTCTAATGATGAAAAAAAAAAAACGATAAAAACAATCCTAAATTTTTAAAATACAAAATTGACATCCAAAATGCATAGTAACCTGGCTTGCTTTACTAAATAATCTCAATATGAAATTTAATTTTGCATCTAATCATATATTTATTGAAAGCGTTTATCACCAAAAATATTACAAAAAAAGCAAAAACATCAAAATCAATTTTTAGCAATTTTAAAAAGAAACTCATAATAAAAATTTAAAGTTAGTACTACAGACAAGTAAAGCAAAAAAATGCCTATTATTTGAAGTATTATCTATTATTATAGCTCTATTTTTCATAGAGTTATTAACTTTCTTTGAAAAAGTCAAATTTTGGACGAGGGTATACAAGGGAAAATTCATAATTTTTCGAAATCAATTTTATGGTAGAATATAATAAAACTAATCAAAAGAATTGTTTTTGACTTATAAACTATATGCTTAAACGGTTGTTATCTCGAGTTACAGTCCATTGAAGTTGTGTTTTTGTATGCTTTTAATGGAAATTAGCTTTATAAATAAAGTATGAGCTTCATTAGGACTTTTGCTAGATTTATTCTTCTCCTTTATATATCTGTTTTTAAATACTACTCTTTGAGGTTGCTCTAAAATTGCAAGAGTTATCAACTGAAAAGTAGATTTCATGACAATTTTCTCGGTAATTCAAGATACAGACAGCATAAATCGGAGTTTAACAATTTAGTTTCCGTTATAATATTTAGTAGTAGCATGTTGTTTCATAGTAATGGCATATTACAAAACGTGCCTATAAAAAGGAGCATGTATCCTTAAAGAAATCTCTAAAATTTTATTCGCATTTTGCGCAAAATTGGGTGTAAAACATTTGTGAAGCATTAAATATTTTAAAATAATGAAAGCAAGCGGGAGCCTAAGCAGCCATATAACCAAGTAACCTCAAAGTAAAGATTTTGAATCTGTAAAGCAATCAAGCATAAGCCTAGCATTAACCAGTTTTATATAACTCAAGCAAGCCGAGAAAGAGTACACAAGCAGATAATCAAATCCGAGTGCGAGCGCAAACATTGTAATACTTATTTGTAGCTTAATATTAATGCAAAATGTGATGTATCTTGATTTTTAGAAAGCTAAAATTGCGGGAATTGAATGAGATCGCCCTTTATTACATGCTTGATCACTATGGGAAAAAACGCGAAAAATGGCAATTTTAAAATTTGCAATTATTTGTTTCTTTACAAAAGGTTGTTATAAAGTTATACTTTTCCATTAACATCTTCACAAAAAAACAGTTTCTACAGCGATTATCATAGTAGTTTTTTCAGAAAAGATGTAGTTCATATCTCATTTTAAACCTTTTTTCCCGTGGTGGATTACTTTCAAATCAAGCAATCAAGCAAGTTAGATTTACATGCAAACAAGCCTATTTCAATTTTGAACATTTCAAGATTCCAGTTCTCATTTTGAAAACGAACCTTTTCCAGATTTTACAAATTGTGACAGCAAGGATATCTTTAAGTTTATTTAGTTTTTGACTAAATAAAATTCACAAAAATCAGAAAAAACTCTGATAAATAAATAATAAATACCGAAAATAAATCCTACTACCATGAACCTGTCAAGCTCAATCTATTATTAATAGCTAACCTCTTTTTTTCTTATCAAACAATTTAAATATTTAAATATTTAATCTTGATTCCTACTTTTAGGCATATCTACATTTTAAAGTAAATATGCAGTTATACTAAATTAGAAACTTCTCACCACCTTAATCACCTTCAACATCAGCCAAATTGAGCATTGATATATAGTAATCTATGTTACCAAAAAGTTGATGACTGTAAAACTGATAATGAAGTAAATTTGTTAATATAACTTTTTGTGAAACATACATTGGCATCATTACTGCCATTGAAACTACTGCATTTAGTTTGGAGAGATTTAAGTTTCACTTCGAGCTGTACAACAGATTTGAGCCTTTGATTCAATATAGTAAATGATAATTACAAGCATAAATTATTGACGTTTTGCATTATACCAATTTTTACATAAACTCCAGATAATTCTTTTGACATTGAAACCAACGATGCTAAAAATGATACTGCCACTGACATTGTCTATAAATCATTGTATCTTTCGTTGTCAGCTTCAATAAAGATTAGTCCCTAACAGATAGATTAAGGCTCTGGGTTAACAAGCCATGCCAAAAGTTTGGTTCGTAAGAAAAAAACTACAGAATTAGGTCAATGGGTTCTCCATGAGGAACAATCTTTGGTTAATTTTAGTTTGTACTCTTGCCAGGCGCCAGAGGAATTTGGCATCGCTTTCCACGAGTACTTGGACTCTCATAATATTTTACGGACATTCTATCTCTCGAATCCTTTCGCGAAGAAAAAGAGGCAATTGGGACTCATTAAAGCAAAGTACCATTACAAATTAACTACAGAAGAAATGCGCTTCTCTGGCTTTAAGTGACCTATAATGTTACTATGGAATCGTAATCGTGGAATTGGTTCTCCCATTAAAGATCATCTAAGATTTGGTGAGCCCTAAAAGGATAAGCTATATGGCCATTACACTACATCCTTAGTTAAAAATGAGCATCACAACAGCTTGCAGACTTGTGCCTTTTGTTTCAAGAAGCTCTCTCATCCTCACACAAGTACTAAAGATGGCAATATGAAGATCACTAATGGAGCTTTTATCTGCTTGAACAATGATTGCCCAAACAGGTTTGTCGCAGTCATCAGAGATAAGCTGTTTGTTTTAGCTATTGGTTTTGCAGATGCTTCTTAGCTCATATTTGGTGTTGCATTCCCAATGTTTTGACCCTCATCCAACAAAAAAAAAAAAAAAAAAAAATCAAAATTCAGAAAATCAGCCCTTGCATTTCGAACAGAAATTGTACGTAGGCTCTCTCTTAACGAAGGTATTACTCGCGAGGTAAGTACGTTTTCACAGAATATGTCTTAATACTAAATGCTATTTACTCGTTAATTTTACAAAACCAAATTTACTTTTTTGGTAAGTGAAATATGAATTTTCATTTGATTCGAATCATTAATATTTAGTTCTGGTATTTCATAGTTTATTTACCCTCTCAGTAACTGCCTGATCTGCGTACCATACATGATCTACATAAAAAAAGTCCTACATTATACCCACAAATTAAAACTTATATAACTATATTTAAACTTTATTTACAACATATGTATGTATATTTATTTATATTCAAGGGTAAAAAAAAAAAAAAAAGAAGAGAGAGAGGGTGAAAGTTAAATTGGGCAAGATATATAGTAGCGGCGTTTTTTAGACGAAGATTGGTAGCTACTACCACTAGTAGTACTAGAATCACTATTATAATCTGCATTTTCTTGCTGCTTTTTAATAGAAGAAACAGATTTCTTTCTCAAAGTGCCACCACTAATTTTATGTTGTTGTTGTTGTTGTTGTTGTTGTTGTTGAGGTGATGGAGGTGAATGTAACAATAGCATACTTGATAATGCATTGCTGTTGAGAATAATATTACTAGCGGTTTCGTTATGCAGTTGTAATTGTTGCTGTAAAAGAGTTAAATGTGAAGATGTTGTTTCCATACTACAGAAATAATCTCTTTGTTGTAAAGTATTATTTTCCTGTGATGTTGGAGTTATATCATTTTCGTCTTGTGTAGGTGTTATTGAACAGGATTCAGGAGGCTGCTGGATTTCTTCTGGAGTAAAAACATCGTAAATTGAAGCAGTATTTAATGTTGCAGATGTGATTAAAGGAGACTTTTGTTGGTTAGTTGCAGTGGAAATAGATAAATTTGATTGACCGGAAATAAAGGCGGCAGTTGTAGTATTGCCAGTTGAAGGGTGGTCCATTATCAAATCGGGTGTAAGTAAATTGTTAGCATAGAGAGGTTTTTCAAATGTCGTCATTGCATGGTGGTGATAATCAATGGGCGTTGCTTGCATGGTGTTTGATGTATATAATGTATCTGCACTTAAAGGAGGCAAATCTTCATCAAATGAAGTTGTTCCTAAATCTTCAAAGTTGGTATTAAGTAAATGTTGTTGAGAAGAAATAGAAGCGGTTTCAAATGATAAGTTATTAGTATCAATGTTGGGTAATGATGTAAGTGTTTGTTGTTGGTGTGTTAGATAATTGTAAAAGTCGTAATTTTCTTCTGCCTTGGAAGCAAAGGCGGCTATATTAGAGTTACTGCTGCAATTGTTTGGTATGGGGGTAGTATCTAATGGAGATAAAGGTACGGCAGCAGTAGCAGAATTAGAAACCATAGAAGACATATTATCATTTTCTTTCATTTCAACAGTTGCCAAAGGTGATGATAATTTGCAAGTATTGGTACTACGATGAAATAATGGGTTGGGGGCTGTCATTACACGGGCATGGTATCTTACTGCCTTTTTTAATTGCATTGAAAAAGAGGAATCATCTGCAGCATGTTCAAATGTGTCTAATGTTGGTGAAGTTGGAATCTCCCCAAAGATTGAATAGGGTAAAGATACATTATACATCAAAGGTAAAGATTGTTCATTTGCCTTTCCTGTGTTAAATTAATTAGTAAAAATGTAAATAAAATGATATATACATATATATCAATTTACCATAGACTTTTTCCAATTGCTTTGATATTTGCTTTGCATCGTCCTTGTTTTTTCTTTCGGCTCCTTTATCTCTGAATAACTTGACTTTACAAAAGCAAGTTTCATCCAATTCACTTACACCAGTAGCTATATCTGCAGCAATATAGCTCTCCATTTGAGTTCTTAATGGTATTCCTTTGACACCTTTGATTCTTGAGAAATCTGTTGAGAGACATTTGAAGCGGACATAAATCTTTGCACCATATTTGCCATTCCAATCAAATGAGATTTTATCAAAATTTGGAAAATTCAAATTAGTGATCCCAGTAGATTGGCTCGCATCTAATATTTTACTAGTAAATATCAAGATATGAATGCATCAAATATACTAACCTATATCAATAGCACGGGCTTCAGTTTGCTTTTGTTGTCCAATCCAAAATTTCCAATAATTTTCAGCAATTCTACGATGAGATGAAGAATGAAATGCAATTGATAATGTACTTGTTATGACTTGATCACAGCCTTGTTTATCATTTAATTGAATGCCATAGACCTGACCACGATTTAAATATGTAATTGCAGATTCTTCAGCCTTTTGTGTTACAGCAGTTGCGGCTAATATTTGAATAAGTAACATGTATTTAACTATATGCTTATTTATACATAAACACATACCTTCAAGAACAATTTCAAAGCGAAGTTTCCTGTAGAAAAAAAAAAGTGTATTAGATACAGCTATTCATTTTAAAAGCAATACTCTAAATTTAGATGGAAAAATGGTCCCTTTACTTGTATATTTCGTAGATATTACCCCACCTCACTCTTTCTCGCCCCCGTCTTTGATGAAAGAAGGTATAGAGATGTGTCCCCTCTAAATCTCCTACCCAGACAATCATTTTATACTGTACCATCTTTTGACCCCTCATCCTCCTCTCTTTCTCCTCTCTCTCTCTCTTATTTTTCTCCTACCCTCCTACCGCTTTTTTTTCAGTTTTTCTTTTTTTCTTTTTTTGTTTATTCACGTTTGTAGATAGTAAATGCTTCTTTTCCCCCTCTCTTTTTTTTTCTTTATGATATTTTACCCTAACTCCCCTACTATTTAAGCTATATATATATATATATTGTGTATAACCCCCTATTGATATAATGTGATATATGATTGCCACCCACTATCTACTATAAAATTACCTTGGTTGTGGTGATTGCTTGTCAAAATCAATTGCTGATGATGAGATTAAATTATAATTTGATGAAGTCAAAGAAGAATTCATTGTAGGAGCTTGTGTTTGTTGATAAGTAAAAATTGAACAAGAGGAAGGAGAGGAAGAAGAGGAAGAGGAAGAAGAAGAGGAAGCGGTTGAAGATGGTGAATATGTAGAATTTCGGATACGTCTGTCATTTGCACTAAAGTGACGGAGATGATGTTTATTACGATTCTCTTCAAGATTGTAACTAATTGGATTTCGAATAGTTGTAGTTGGATCCATTTGTTGTTGATGATGATTCCATCCTTGACTATCAAAATAAGTTAATTTAAATAGTTCACTTGAAGAAGTCATTTCATTAAGCATTTTCCTGTTGCTGATTTGATTTAAAAATATGAGTTGAAATATATGTTTTTATATAGATGTGGATATACCTTGTTTTGCTGATCTTTTAAATAAATATATATATATATATATATATGTGTGTATGTATGTATGTATATATATATATATATGTTTTATTATAATTATTATTATTGGTATTATTATTAATGTTATTAGTGTCTAATTTATGATTTATGCGTATGTATTTATATTTGCCACACACACACACACACACACACAGACAGTTGGTTTATTTATTTTTGTTATGTAAAATTAATATGACAAAAGAGCATGTACAAAAAGTAAGTTTTATACGGCTGTATTTATATACGATATTAAATAAAAAAAAGAAAGGGTTACTTTGTGTGATACATTAAAAACAATCTTTATATATAAATCAATTAGTAGGGGAAAAAAGAAAAAAAAGGACAAAGGGAGAAAGACATATAGAAGAAGAAATTAAACGTATAAAAAGGGGAAGAGCCTTTTCTCTCTCTTTACTCTTGTATATATAAAAGTTATCGACAAAAAACTAAAAAGAAAATAGCCTCAGATACATGATATTTAAAACTTGATACATATTTTAATCTGCTTGATAATATGTGAATTTACGATAATTACATACATTTTGTACGAAATGTCTTTTTTAGTCAAATACAAAAAAAAAAGGGGGGGGGGGAGCAAGTTCTTTACATGTATCTTTATGTGTGTATTTTTGGGATATTGCATGAACCATACATTATTATTTTGAAATGATTCACAAAATTTTTTTTGATTATTCTAGAAGTTGACCATAAAAAAATTATTATGTTTTACTTTTTAATACTCTAGTTAATGTCAATTTTATTTTGTAATAGCAATTTCAATTGATTTGAGAAAATACATTTTAGTTTGTTAATGCCTTATTTTAATTACAATTTTTTTGTTGCCATATGTATGAAAATCTTTTTTAAATGTAAATTATTGACATATACATGTATAAACACATAAAAAGATAAACATTTTAATACACTACTTTTAATAGGGGTAAAAAAATAAAAAATAAAATAATTGAATCGTATGTTTTCTCTTAGTGATAATTAAAAGGGGTTCACACCTATAAAAAGTAAACTCTTTGACAAAAGCTTTTAGCTAAATTCGGATCCAAAAGTTAGTTAAAAGAGCTAATTTACTTTTTTGAAACATATCAAGTAACTAAATATACACAAATTGTTGATTTACGTTATGTGCGGCTGAAAAATTAAAGGAGTACCTGCCATGATATTACATGTATAAAATGTAAAGTATTTGGGATACAATTGGTCGTTTCCCTTTAGTTTGTTTTATATGACACACTTTTTATGACATTTTAAATAAATGATTATCGTACATCCTACTCTTTAGCATTATATAAATACATCTAGATAGAAGGGCTATTTTATTAAGGAATTACATGTAGCTTATTCTAAAAAAAGAAAGCTTAAAATTGAACAGTTTGTTAATAGTCCCTTTTGTTCAAATTGAGGGTTAACCACACGATTTCTTTGTTTGTTTGTTTTTGTTTTTTCTCTTGCAACTGTGCTCAGTATTTAAACTGTAATACTTGAGCAAAACCACTGTTGATTTTGTCATTTAGTAAGAAAAGTGTAATCCCCCCCCCTTTTTTTTTGCTTTCCTAGATTGTGCATAAACCTCCTTTAGCATTTCAGCATGTTGTAAAATGTACAGTCTATTTATTTATTTTGTTTATTCTTTTAATCAAATAGACCGATAGAAAATTACATAAGAAAAAGGAGTATTATAGTCTTAAGCTAATGATGATCAATCTCAATCAAGAACATAATTTATTTTTTCATCTTTTGATAGAAACTCTGAAAAAAGGTTGTACGGTGTATAAAGGAGAAGGTTTTGGTTTGTTATATTACACCGAGTTGTTGGAATCATACAAATATCATTTTATCATATTGTCGTTTCAACCATGTATTGATCGGCATCTTCCACATTATATTTTTCCATGTAGAAAGTTATTTTTATTATACTTTTTGTGATTGAAACGACGTTTAATATATATATTAAAAGAAGCGTTTTTTTTTTTACAAGATTTTCAAAGATCTTGATTTACATGTGAAAGCAGAAAAACATTATCAATTACGTTATCACAGCTTTACTATTCTATTGAGATTTTTTTCTCGTTTTTTACTTTTTGATTTTTTACCATTCAGTTCCATCAAATCCAACAAAACCCTAAAAAAAAAAAGTTTAAAAATTCATGCAATGAAACAAATTTGCTCCTTTAAAATATAAAAAAAAAAAGCCCCTACTACCAAATAAGCACTTACCGTCATTAGAAAGATAGGAAAGTACTTTTTCTTCTCAATACTTGAACACCCTTAAAATTAAAAAAAGAAGAAAATGATTAAACAACTTGCTAACATCTTATAAAATCAAACTTTACAGTTCCAAGCTGATGTAAGTCTGCCATCTATACAACTTCCAGCATCAAAGTAGTTATCACCGCCAGATCCATCAAAACCATGTGTAAATAAATCGTCTATATAGAAAGTTTAGATAATCTCGATACAAAAAGGGTTTCCCTAGCTATTTTAAAGAACATACATAAAATATCTTTTCTACATTGTTCAACCCCTCCAAATTCATTTGTGACATAATCTGCCACTTCAGGGTCGTTTTGAAGTGAGTCTAATTTATCCAATGTACTCACAATAGGTGTCAAGATACGAGAAACTTGATTGTACTATTGTTATATATATAAAGGTTGATCACATACTCTTATTATATTCTATTTGAAAACATACCTTGTCGATAAACATGAATGAATTTGGTACATTTTTATCACCTAAATGAACAACACTACTGCCAACCCATGAACCACATTTCTTATGTGCACGATTTAAAATCTTATGAATTGCTCTAGAAACATTTGGACAAGGTTGAATACGTTGTAGACCTTGACCTGTGTTTGTCAATCGATAAGCGCTCGGTGAAATCAAATCTTCATCTGCCATGCTCCAAAGTAAGAACATTTCATTCATAATTTCACGCCATAATGTAATTGATTGATGAACATATGTATATTGGGTTGAATGAGAATGTGTTAAACGATGTCCATGTCTACCGGCTGAGATAGCCAAGGAATAGCCATGATCATGCTTTGTAGGTGTAAAGTATTTAGATAGATACTTAAGCATTTTATCACAAGGATCTCTGGGGAAAAAATTATTCTAATTAATAAAAACAGCCTTGTAGATGCAATGGTCTGTTACTTACCTGTTTGCCATTAAAAAGGCGTTATTATCAGACATCGATAATAAGCAACGTTCAATATCTTCTTTACTGATTCTCTCATTAGCATGTTTTTCGCAAATAGCTTGAATGGCATACTGTTTACGTTGTACTTCGGCATCAATCTGTTCACGAGTTTTCATTTCAGAAGAAATTTCTCTAGTAGCTAAAACAATGTTATCATCATGCAAAACATCCACACTTTCACGGCTTTTCAAAAAATCGTATACTGTCTTGATTGGAATAACACATGAAAATCCCAAATAATCCTCTACTTCTGGAATAACAGAATCCATTAACATGTGCATTAATTTACCATATGTAGATCTCATCTTTTCAGGATTCATAATTTTATGGCTTGGTAATAATAAGATTAATCAATACAATTGACATAAAACTTGTAAATAAGCTTACCGTCTACCAACTTCAAAAATGCGTTGAAAAATATCTTCATTATCACGAACATTGTGCTTTGCAAACAATTGTGCTCCTGTTTTGTAATCTCCAGAAACCAATAAACCGGAAATGATGGCGCATAAATCTTTAATTTGTCCTACGATTCTCTTTGCTTTGTTGGAATATGAAATAATATCAATCTTGTCTGTATATTCTGATACATTCAATGCAGCATCAAGTCTATCATGTAATGGAATCTGTCAATTATATTTTCCTTTTTGTAGTCGTTTTGTAATCTTACAATCTTAGATATTGTCTTTCTTCAAAATTTAGTCGTAATGGAACTGTCTTTGATCTATAAAAAGATGATCAGTCAGTTTACTGCCATGATTCATATTTGTTTTTTAAAAATATACCTTTTTGTCATGTAATCTCCAAAAGTGGGGCCACTACTGTTAATGATTGTACCATCCATTTCCATCAATGCCTGTTTCATAACCGTATCTTCATTCTCTTTTCCATCCTAAACACAAATCAATTGAGTAAATTACGGTCATTTATGCTCATATATCTCAAGACATACCTTTTTAGTGCCATTTGAAGTTGTTGCATTTACATCATCTACTTTATCCTCTTTACCGCTAGCGTATGTTGGATTTAATTTCTTTGCAGTATGAAGTTTACGAGTACCAGTGCGATGAAGCATGTCTGTATATACATGTCAGCTGATTAAATTCATTTTCATGATTGTCTTTCTTTTACCGTGACAAACTTCGCAGAAATCTTCGTCGCATTGTTCACAAAAGACAGAAGCCTTAAAAAAATAGAATGTCAGATGTATTACACTGCAGAAAGAGAAAAAATTATACTTCTTGATCATTGCACTCTACGCAAAAGATAGTTTTATTACTATCCGAAGCTACCAAGTTGTCCATGATTTAGCTTTCGTTTTCCTTTTGCAAAAAGATGTATACAAGAAGAGAAGAAAAGAATTTTAAACTGGATATGTTGTGACTCTGAGTGAAGTTTCTTTTGTGTGTGCATACTACTTTTGGTGAGACGTTGTTATGGCTTGACGATCATTGAGTAGATCCTGGATCACGTTATTCATGTTGCACGGAAGGAGAGATATAGTTATGATACATTCAAGCATTGCATAGATTAGAAAGTATCTTGGTTTTTTGTGTAAATTTATGCTGCAAACTCATACACCTTATTGGCTCACGTGGTAATTTTTGAAGTAAATCCATTTTTGAAGTAAATCCATTTTTTTAAAATCACAATGAGCGAGGCATTCTTGCTACAATTTATTCAAACGAATTTTTTTTTTAAAAAAAATAAAATTTAGATGAAATAAGAATGAGATTTGAGACCAAATGAGAGTAAAATTGGAACAAGCAGAGAATTGGTTTAAGATGAGTATAAAAAAAAGTATAAAAAGGATTTAGTAAAGTTATTCCATTTTGATAACAAATAGCTACTTACCTTGAACCAACCAAAAGGTTAGCCAACGTCACAGACCACATTGTTGTATAACGAAGCCGTAAAAAAAAGTGCATTTCCAATTTTTATGAATTTACATTCCCATTGTGTCTAAATTTTATTTGAGATTTGTCTCAATATACAACTATAATCGTCCAATATTCAATTGGAAATCGTCCAGAATATTTTCCTAAAATGTCTGTCAAGTGGAAATACTCTAACACGAACCGCATAACTCAGAATTTTTTTTACTGTATTTGATCTAAAGCTAACTTGACGCTTTTTTGCGAAAATTTTCTAATCTAGCCTTTTTTCTTTGAATTAATAATATCTCGGTAGTATAACCAAACACAGACACAAGAATAGTAGGTTCATTATCAACCACAAGCTTATATATACAAAACTGTATGCATTATATTAGAGTCTATGATTACATACCAAAATTCTTAGAGAGATTCCCAACAAAATATTGTCCATTCAATTTTTTCAGTATTTAGAAATTGGAGCATGTCTATTTTCTTTAACTAATCCCATACTAAAAAATTGTTAAGAATTGGGATGCCCTGTATACTGTTAGGATTCACTTTGTATACTACCGCAAAATTTATATAAATTGGTCAAATTATTCTACCTGTATGTAAACTTATTTGATATTTTACGAAAGACTCAAAAGCACGTACAATTTACTACCATTTTCCAAAAAACTGGGTCTGATTTTTCATCCCTACTCAACTTTTTTTTTTTTTTTTTTTTTTTTTTTTTTTACTAAATAAAACCAAGAAAACGTTATATGACAAGGTACCTGAGATGTTCAGCTCTAATCCAAAAATAAGTATCCGAAAATATCCTATTTTTTACAGTTGGTATAACTTTTTTCAGTGCTAATGTTTCAGATTTTACACGTATTTTTCAAATTTAACTAAAGTGCGAATAAATACTATTTTTTTTTAAAAAAAACATTGACGTGCTTGTGGCCATTGCAGTGGAACTACATGTTAAAAGCTTGATAATCATAAAATAACTTAATAATTTACAAGTATCACTCACAGAGTTTATGTCATTTGAAATATTAAAGTGCAGCACTAATAAAAAGATACTCAAAGTGAACACAATAACAAACGAATGCGAAAATAATACAAAATACTTTTGAACCAATACATGTAGTGTGAACGATAGCACTCTTAATCAAGGTGCAATCGATTATACAAATGATATATATACCAAGAAGTATTTTACTCAATTCAATTAAATATAACAAAGATATTAGGTTTAGTCAACTATTCCCCTGTGTCATAGTTGCACTACCAATAAATAAGATTTCAAGCACGCATAGAATTTACACCTTAAAATCAAGGTTACCTAAATAGATATAGCCAATAGCTCCCAAAAGGCCTACATTGCCGCACTTGACACAGAACCCTTTATGGTCGATGCTTTGCAAGATTTATTCTTTAAACATGATATCAGTAACAACAACTCAAAATTAGAAGATTACTCCATTCAAGTCTGATGGTATACAAGTTCTCTAGATCATCACTATAAATACCCTCATACTTTTTCAATTATATTTAATCTTCAGAAATCTTTTGTAATAAAATTTTACCTGATTATAATTGTATTTCTACCGCTTTTATTTTATATTTTTTTTATTTTAGTAACAACTTCGTTATTTACTGCAAAAGTATTTGAATTGAAAAAAACTATTTTACTACCTTGTTTTAATTCACAATGAGTTGTTGTTCCATTCGTGACTACCATATTTTCCAACTTAAAACATTTCCTACATACCATTACATTGCAAAAAAGCAACAATTTCTCCTAATTTTCTCCTAATTTTCATATATCTCAAGCGTGGCGGTAATTAAAATATTAATTTTCTAATGATGAAAAAAAAAACGATAAAAACAATCCTAAATTTTTAAAATACAAAATTGACATCCAAAATGCATAGTAACCTGGCTTGCTTTACTAAATAATCTCAATATGAAATTTAATTTTGCATCTAATCATATATTTATTGAAAGCGTTTATCACCAAAAATATTACAAAAAAAGCAAAAACATCAAAATCAGTTTTTAGCAATTTTAAAAAGAAACTCATAATAAAAATTTAAAGTTAGTACTACAGACAAGTAAAGCAAAAAAATGCCTATTATTTGAGGTATTATTTATTATTATAGCTCTATTTTTCATAGAGTTATTAACTTTCTTTGAAAAAGTCAAATTTTGGACGAGGGTATACAAGGGAAAATTCATAATTTTTCGAAATCAATTTTATGGTAGAATATAATAAAACTAATCAAAAGAATTGTTTTTGACTTATAAAATATATGCTTAAACGGTTGTTATCTCGAGTTACAGTCCATTGAAGTTGTGTTTTTGTATGCTTTTAATGGAAATTAGCTTTATAAATAAAGTATGAGCTTCATTAGGACTTTTGCTAGATTTATTCTTCTCCTTTATATATCTGTTTTTAAATACTACTCTTTGAGGTTGCTCTAAAATTGCAAGAGTTATCAACTGAAAAGTAGATTTCATGGCAATTTTCTCGGTAATTCAAGATACAGACAGCATAAATCGGAGTTTAAAATTTTAGGCCATGTAATTTGAGCTCGATGTGCTGAACTAAGATACTATTTCCACACATAAGAAATCAAATCCCATCTCAAATAAAACTATGTTCTAATATTCAAATAGAGATGACATAGATTTAATCATAAAATATGAAAAGTATGAGTAACGTAACATACAATAAAATAAACTGAATTATATAATTAAAAACGAGTAGAATCATAAAATAAACATGAAAAACACATAGACCAAGGTAAGGATTGTTCTATGTGGATCATTAACAAATATGTCGAAAAACAGACATTAAAAGGGCGCCTTGACTATGCAAATCAAGAAGCCTAATATAAACCTTAAATCACTGACAAACTAATATATTTATCAAAAGAATAAACATATGGATATCGCATGAGTAAAATAGAAGCATACTGAGAGTTATAAGTAAATAACGATTATTTCCAATACAATAAAATAAAGAAGACTACAAGTGATTATATCACGGAGAACGTAGGGTCTTTATTATTAAGTTAAAAAGGAAGCCAGGAGTCATCAGGTCCTGGTTTCTAAAAGCATTTATACTATTTCAATTCCATTTGGATGTCAGATTCAATATGGAATTGAGTTGATATTTAACATAAATAATAGGCAAAAAACCGACACATAATTTTGTGATTCAATAAAAAGCATGAATAGACGCATGGAATGTAACATGGTCTGATCTGCATGATAAACATTATGGTTTAACAAGTACTCTAAATTGGTAATCCCGTGATTCCTAATTCAGATAAATCACTGACAGTTACAGTAAAAACTGCCAGGCATAATGAAATTACAAATAATATAAATAGAGTAGAAATATAGACTTATTGCACATTATCCATTTTTTAATAAAGAAGGATTTAAACTGTATCTTTTTTAAAGCTTTTTCTCATTTTACTGCACTCGATATGTAGTAGATATAATTTCTGAAGGGATTCTTTGGAACAATTTTTAGGGCAATATTGTAAAAAGTATTCTAACATACGGCATTATGGCCTCATGATGTATGCTCCCAGAGCACAGGGATGTGCTCAAGTAAGACCGTTAACAGGCTCATAAGGTCATCGATGCGCTCATTATGAGAGCATCTTGAACATAGACTGAAAAGTCAATTAATAAAAAATTAGAAAATAATATTTTTTCAAATATACACTCCTTTTGCTTGGTCAATTACAATCTTTTTTTTTTTTTTTTTTTTTTTTTTTTTTTTTGTTATGAAGCATCATTATTTACGTCAAATATGAAATGTCAAAAGAATCTGTAAGAATAATCTTGCCAAAATATTACACTTTTATCAACGATACATCCTTTGGATGTATTTATACACACTCATTATTATAGCTATTACGAGGGTTTTAATATTCAAGAATGTGATATAGATCAATACAGATGCATTGATCTACTATAACACCAATTATAGACTGAGATTATGGATGTGAGACCTATGATGTATCTTGACATAACAAAATATTTCGAAAGATATGCGTACTCAAAGTTTCCAAATTTCTGAAACGTCAAATACATAGTAATTCAAGAGAGAAAGCAAGAATTCAAATAGAAGAGTCAAAAGATGTATTACATTACCACAAATCCTTCATTACGACAATTCTTCTTGGTCTAAAAGTAAGGTTCCCATGCAAAATGCGAAAAATCTTATGTACTATCCGTTGTTACAAGTTACAAGTGACATAAGTAATATAAAGAACATTGGATGTCTATGGCATTTAAGTGGGGCAAATCGTCACAGTGTCAGATTTAACATAGCAATTTTTCTAAGGCGGTTTATATAGACAAATTTGTATAATTTTTTTTTAGTCATTCTGGATTGATCAAATAAGACAAGCGCATATTTCTGAAGTAGGCTATTAACAGATTTGAGTAATTAATAATTCAAGTGCATTTATATGTATGGATACATATAGATCTATTTGAGAAATCTTGGGATGATCAACCAGAGTTTTAGTATCACAACAAATAGTTCCTAAAAGTGGTGTTACACAAACCACTATTACATAAAAAGGTAGAAAACGAATGAAAAAAGTCATGTTCTCACACCAGCAACATCATTGTATGATAATCCTTGTTTATATATGTGTCAATATTTGACTTTTTGGTGAGTGTTTAATAAACATTTGATTAAATCATCTTTGAGTATTTTATTTTTTTGCATGGATTTTCAAAAAAAAAAAAAAAAAAAAAAAAAAAATTAATGGAATATCAGATAATAATGTAGTAAAAGTATGTGTAGTATAATCTGAAGAAAAAGTAAAGTTATCATCATAAAGGCATGCATATGATCTTTTATTCATATGTAGATATATGCCATTAAAGACCAATATATACTAGAAAAACTAAATGCAAAGATAGCAAAGCCATGGAATGATGCTTTTTATGACGCTAGTTTCCAAATCGAATAGAACTTTTTTATGTCAACTTGTATTCCTATAAAGGCAATTAATTCATTCATACGTATCGTTTACATTGAAACCAAAAAAACCAAGAAAAACCAAGGAAATGGCACGTGAGATAGTATAGAATTTAGTGGGGAATTATATGTATACATGAAAAAAACAAAAGTAAATGCTATAGTATAGAGGAAAGCCACAGACTTTACAAAATATCAAAATCTTCATTTCATGTGAATATGTACCTTTTAGTTTTTTTTTTTGACTGGGGAAAAAACTCCCCACAACTTTAAAGGCAAAACAAGTTTTTGTACAACGAATTGTCATATCGTACAACAACAAGATCAATATAAAAAGTATTGTTTTTTTTTTTTTTTTTTTTTTTTTTTAGCTCTAATTGATTTTTTTTACAATACTTTTCTTTTGTTACGTACAAACACAATGTCTTCTACCTCCTCAAACCCTTTATTAAGCTATATTGGTGGTGCAGCAGTTGCTGGAATTACTGTACTTTCTGCTATTTATAATGATCGTGCTATTTTCGATTCGAAGCGTGAAGGCATTAAAACTCAATCTGGGTGGCCTTTGGTTGGTAATTTACCCCTTTTAATTCAATATAAAGAGAAAATGCACGATTTCTTGCTGGAAGGATTTACAGAATTAGATGAAATGACATTGTAAATATATTTATTGTTAGATATTGCGTATAAATACATATTCGTGATTAACTAAATTTTGTATATAGAACCATGTCTGCTCTGGGTATTCCTCGTCATATTGCAACTTTAGATCCAAAAAATGTAGAGCATGTATTGAAGAGTAAGATACCTATAACATTTGATAAAATTAAACAAAAATTAAACTAAACGTTTCGAAATAGATAATTTTGAAAATTATATTAAAGGTCCTGAATTTCATGCATCGCTTGTCAGTTTATTCGGAAATGGTATCTTTAATGCTAATGGTGAAGATTGGAAATATCAACGTAAAACTGCAAGCCATATTTTCAATGTCAAAAACTTTCGAGATCATTTTACAGAGTATGTTTGATTATTTACAAAACAAAAAAAAATTAGAAACTAATGCGTAATTATAGTGTCTTTGTAGAAGAAATTGAATACATGTCAAGCCATATCTGGGACAAAGCAGCTGATAATAATGAAGTTGTTGATTTCCACGAAGTAATGTTCAAATTCACATTAGATTCCTTTATTTTACTTGGATTTGGTGTTCATTTAAATGCATTAAAATCTGACGGAAAAGTACCATTTGCGGCAGCCTTTGATGAAGCACAAAAAACTACGTTTCAAAGATTTGTCAATCCCATTTGGCCCATTACCGAGCGTCTTTTGAGTATGGTTATGCCCTGGAAATCTAGCATGAATAATCATTTAGATATAGTTGATACATTTGCAAGAGAAGTGACTGAAAAACGTCGTATTGAAATTGCTAATGGAGAAGTTCATCGTGATTTGCTTTCTCGTTTTATGGATGCACGTAATGCTCAAGGCGAACTTTTGAATAACGATGAACTCCGTGATATTGTATTGAATTTTGTTATTGCAGGTAGAGATACTACAGCCCAAGCACTTTCCTGGACATTTTATATGCTCCTCTGTCATCCTCGTGTAGAAGAAAACTTACTCAAGGAAATTAATGAAAATATTACCGAAGAAGTAATGCATGATTCACCTGCACTATTTGAAGTTATTAAGAATATGAAATATGCTCATGCCGTCTTTTACGAAGTGTTGAGACATTATCCTTCAGTTCCATTAAATCAAAAATATGCTCTCAATGACGATATCTGGCCTGATGGTACTCAAATCCGTAAAGGAGATTACATTTTATGGTGTCCTTACGCTCAAGGTCGCAGTGAAAAAGTATGGGGCACTGACGCAAAGATATTCAAGCCTGAACGTTGGATCAATGAACAAGGAGAATTGCGCAGAGAAAGTCAAGGTCAATGGCCAGCATTTCATGCAGGACCACGTGTCTGTTTAGGTCAACATTTAGCTACTTTAGAAGCTCTTGTGGCCATTATTTTCCTTTTAAAGCGATACAAGTTTAGTTTAGTTGCTGGTCAAAATATTACTTATCAAGTATCTCTTACTTTGCCCATGTTGGAGGGTATGAAAGTAATGGTTCAAAAGAGAGAATAAATTAAATAAAGCAAATATTTTTTTGTGAAAATTTCAATTGATGCTCTAAAAAAAAAAAAAAAAAAAAAAAAAAAAATCTAAAAAGTTTTTTCAAGAGTTTAAATTATAGTTAAACAACAATATAAAATTTATAAGCATTTTGGAACATTTCAGGTATATTATAGTATTTTTATGTTTACACTATTAGCTTTTAAAGTATCAAAATAAAGCATTAATTTTTTTTTACAAGACACATTGGAATTTTTCTATTTAGCGTCATGACACTATGTTTTTTTTAGTACGACATCTTCAAGTAAGGTGTGCCCCCCTTTTATATTCACCGCTTTAATTTATACAGTAGCCAATTGTAAGAACTTGTTTTTATCTTCTTTCCTTCCTTTACTTTTTTTCCTTATAATAATATATTATGGTAAAAAACAATTTCTTTAATTAGCTAAACACGACGAAAATTTAATTGTGCATATTTATAGCTTCGATTTATTCTAGTACAAAACCGACAAGGTAAAACTAGATTAGCAAAATGGTATGTACCTTATGAAGACGAAGAAAAGGTAAAGCTAAAAGGAGAAGTGCATCGTCTTATTGCACCGAGAGACCAAAAGCATCAAAGTAATTTTGTGGAGGTATGATTTCATTTTTTTAATTTAGAAAAAAAAAACAACATTTATAATTGTTAAATACGACTGCAATAGTTTCGAAACTATAAAATTGTATACCGTCGATATGCTGGATTATTTTTCTGTGTTTGTGTTGATGCGAATGATAATGAATTATCGTATTTGGAAGCTATTCATTTTTTTGTCGAAGTTTTAGATGCATTTTTTGGAAATGTATGTGAATTAGATTTAGTATTCAACTTTTACAAGGTAAGCTCAGTAAAGCAATTTTGGAACATGGGAAACCATTGTATTTATCATTCATTCAATCAATCGAATTCAGGTTTATGCTATTCTCGATGAAGTGTTTTTAGCAGGTGAAATTGAAGAAACAAGTAAAAATGTAGTTTTGACAAGACTTGATCATTTGGATAAATTAGAATAAAATTATCATGTTATATACCTTATTTTCCCTCAAATGTGGTGTATTTGTAACACCAAAACCCATAAAGTGAGAGAGTAAACGGTGTTTTAATAAGGCCATCTTCTTACCTTCCCTTTACCCATTGGGGATGTTTTGTTCTTTCCCTCCCTTTTTTCCTTCTCTTTTTTTCCTTTTTTTTATACATTAATTATAATAATAATAATAATAAATTGATAAAAAGAAATTCCATAAAAATGTCAGTTTACAATCATCGTCCTATGGTTCCTACAAATCAGACACGATTATTAGAACTTTTAGAAGCAGTAAAAGTTGAATATGATCAGCTTAGTCAAGAAGCACAAATTACCAAAAGTCAAAGAGATGAATATGAGCACAAGGGTAATTTAGTAAATGTAAAAGGTTAAAAAATTAGTACAATTAAGCAGTATCTTTTTACATTATAGTTAATAGTCAAATTCAAGAAATGAATGTATTTCAACAAACATTGTTAGATTTGGAAAGAACTCAACAGATGTTAAAGAAACAGTTACGTGTTTTTTTTTATATGCTTGTAGACAAATTACAATATATTAAAAATTATCCTTATTATAGATACGAAGAAGAAATTTCTAGATTAAGACAGCAATTGGATCAAATGCAACATAACGGATATCAACCATCTCAGCAACCTGATATTAAACCATCTCAACCACCACCAGCTCCTCCTCCATTGACTGCTTCTCCATTGACTAGTGTACCTCATTTTGGTCCTCCTCCCTCTCAACAACAACCGCAAGGTCAACCACCATTAAGTAATAGACCTAAATCAGTATTACCTCCCCCTCCTCCCCCATCCTCATCAGTTTCACAAGTAAATCAACCCAATATTGGATTAAATGATCTTGATCCTGAATCAGTTCCAGCCAATATGAAAGTAGAAGGACAAGATTGGTTTGCATTGTAAGGTTATTCTTTATTCAAAAAAATTAGAAATACTAAAAAAAAAAGCATCCCTCCCATCTTTATAGATTCAATCCAAAAGTACCAAGATACATTAAAGTTGATCTTGTTCATACTTTAGATCATGATAGTGTTGTTTGTTGCGTAAAATTCAGTATGGACGGTAGATTTCTTGCTGCTGGATGTAATCAAGCAACATATATTTATGATACCATCACTTCAAAACGTGTAGCGTAAGTGAAAATCTTATTTGTTACACTATAACTTTATCTTAATACTAACTCTGTTACTTGACCCCCTGCCTTTTTTTGTTAGTGTACTTCAAGATGAAACTGCTGGTAGAGATGGTGATTTGTATATTCGATCTGTTAGTTTCAGTCCTGATGGAAAATATTTAGCTACTGGTGCAGAAGATAGAAGAATTAGAGTAATATATTTGTTTTTGTCCTTTTTTTTTTTTTTTAACCTTTTTTTTAATTTAACCTTTTTTTTTTGTCCTTGTTATAGATTTGGGAAATTGCAAAAACACGTATAAGATGTGTTTTATCAGGACATGAGCAAGATATTTATTCACTTGAATTTAGTCGTGATGGTCGTATTCTTGTTTCTGGTTCAGGTGATCGTACAACAAGAATCTGGGATTGGTTGGATGCCAAATGTTTACATACTTTACGTATTAATGAAGCAGATCAAAGCGATCCTGGAGTAACAAGTATTGCTGTTTCACCAGATAGCAGATTAATTGCTGCTGGTAGTTTGGATAAAATGGTCAGAATTTGGGATGCTGTTAATGGTACTTTGTTGGAAAGGTTAGAAGGCCATAAAGATAGCGTTTATTCTGTTGCATTTATGCCTGATGGTAAAACTTTGGTGAGTGGAAGTTTAGATAAAACCCTTAGAATGTGGCAATTGGGTGATAGATCCAAAAATCCTTGTATTCAAGTATTTTCAGGCCATAAAGACTTTGTTTTATCTGTTGCTACTACGCCTGATGATCGTTGGATTGTTTCTGGCTCAAAAGATCGAAGTGTTCAATTCTGGGATCCTAGAACTGGTCAAACACAATTCATGTTACAAGGCCATAAAAATTCAGGTATCTTAATATAATTTTATTTTGTAATATAAATATATTCACATTTTTATTATAGTGATATCCGTTGCTACTAGTCCTGGAAGAAGACCATTATTTGCTACTGGATCTGGTGATAATCGTGCAAGGATTTGGAGCTATGAATCTGTCGCTTCATCTTAAATTCAAACACCCAATGAAATTTCTGGATCTCTTGTTTTTTCACGAAAATAACATAATTTACTTACTTTTGTCTTTTTTTTTTTTTCTCTCCCTTTTTTCCTATTATAATTGTACTCACACTTTTTCTTTTCATATTATTCATGTATCAAGAAATTATAATTAATTTTTTATTTATATATTTTATTTGAAAATTTGTGGATAAACTAGTTTTTCCAAATATTTTTTACAGATGGTTCAAAAATTTAACCAACCAATCATTCAAGAAATTGATCAATCAAATCTTGGAAAAAAAAAAAAAAAAAAAAAAAAAAACAAGATCCAGTAATCATCCAAGATGATTGTAATTCTTTACAAACAATAAAAATAAATGAATATACATATCAAATAATTACAGATATTCCTTTGAAATAATTTAGTATTCTTTATTGTGTTTTTTTATGATTTTTTATGTCATTTTTTTAAGCAGTTTTTTGAATTAAGATTAAGAAACATTGAGTGATACCAACCATGATTGTGAGAAATAATTTTGATGGGTCGAACCCCGCAAACTAAAAATATTGATATATAATGTAAAAAAAAAAAAAGAGATTCGATTTTATAAGAAAAACCTTTTTTCTTTTATTTATACAAACATGATACCAACATCTCAACAAAAAGCAAATTTACGACATATAAAAACACTTATCATCGACAATTATGATTCATACACTTTTAATTTACTGCAACTATTCAATAACAACAATAATGTAATGGTTATTCGAAATGATCAATATACTTGGTAGGAATTTTGCTTTGCTTTATAGTAGTGATAGTAGTAATAAAAAACCACTTAGGCAAGAATTTACCATTAATATATTGCCTTATTTTGACAATGTCATTGTATCACCAGGACCTGGAAGGCCAGAGAGATCTGAGGTAAAGTTAAAAAAGTAGTAACAGATATATCCCCTTGATTTGATGTTTAATTATAATAATGGCACAGGATTTTGGCATTTGTACAGAATTATTAAAGGCTCAATTGGACCCAAGTCAATCACATTTACATAGACCTATATTTGGTGTTTGTTTAGGACATCAAGGTATTGGACATTTGTTGGGCGGAAAGGTATTTAATGTAATCAACGGATAACATACATGGAGATTTGACTTTATATATAAAAGGTAACTTATGCTTCAAGAATTATGCATGGACGCATGTCTCAAGTGCATCATCAACAACCAGAAAATACAAACTATAAAGACATAATGCATCAATGTCCTTCGCCATTTTGGGCTGTTAGATATCATTCACTTGTAGTAGAGAAAGATTGTAAATATTGAACAGCTTTGGAAATCTATAACTTATTAATAAAAGTCTTGTAGCATTACCCGAGGATTTATTACTGACAGCTTTTTGTTATGAAAATGATGCAGATATGGACGCTTTGAGAAACGCTACATTTTTAGCAGACGGAGACAAGGAAGAATCAAGCAAAAACCACTATTTAAATCATTCGAATAATGAGAATAAGGATAATCAAATTACAGTTATGGGATTTCAACATAAACATTTACCATTGTGGGGTGTTCAATTTCATCCTGAATCAGTATCTACAGAGGAAGGGGCAACAATGATGAATAATTTCCAGAAAGAAACATATAAATGGATGGTAGACGAGGTTAGGCTATTATAAAAAGATATTAGAATACAGATATCTAACATATAAATATTTAGGGACGCCGTCCTTTATTGGCGACACCATTGGATGCTAAATTATTATCTAGTTCAGTGGCTTTACCAAAGTCATTAAAAGCACCACTATCATCAGATCAGATAAACCATAAAATAGAGTTACTGGTAAAAACCAGCTGTCATCATTGGGTAGATCCAGAATCTCTAGTTGATGAATTACTATCCAACCCACATGGGGAACAATATATGGGATGGCTAGACAGTAGCCGAAGTTCATCACCTTATTCATGCATGTCAGTATTATCTACTAGTCCAGCCATGATGTTGACCTATTCAACATTGCATCGTCAAGTCAACACTACCACAAGATCTGGTCATTCATCAACCGCAACTTTAGAAAGTGGTACATTTTTTGATTACATTTCGCAAATGTTAAACCAATACACAGATATAGTTCCTCGTACTGTTGAAGGAGGAAACCCATCTGTTGATCTTGATTTTCAAGGTGGTTTAGTTGGCTATTTCGGTTATGAAATGAAGCGAGAAAGCATGGACGGTTACAGTATACCAAAAGAGCAAATATGCGCCTGCACTCATCACCATTCTTCAGGTCAACAACAGCAACGCAATTGTTGTTTATGTGTAGAAGAACCTGATGCAGCATTTCAATTTGTCGATCGATTTTTAGTATTTAATCAATTGAAACGAGAGATTTACATTTGTTGTTTAGTAGTAAAAGATCAACCTTCACTACCTATTGGGTTTAAGGAACATCAACAAGCTAAAGCTTGGATTGAGGAACAAGAAAGTGCTTTATTACGAACCTCTCAACTTATCTTGAAGCGTAGAATAGCAGATGAAATTAGTTTGAAAAGTGCATCAACAACACCTACACCATCTGTCAACATTGCTCTTGCGACTAGATTATTTGAAGCTGATGCAGAGCATGAAGCTTATCTCAAAACGATTGAAAAATGCGTAGATAATATTAGGGAAGGTGAAGCTTATGAGATATGTCTTACTACTCGATTCCGTTTAGCATTACCAAAGCATATTACTACACAAACCAATGATCCTACTTTATGGCGTCTCCATACTCGCTACTTAAGAAAGAACAATCCTGCACCTTTTTCTGCTCTTTTGATGTTTCCAGGAATGGGTTTATTGAGCTCAAGTCCAGAGCGATTCTTAAAAGTGAGCAAAGATCATATTGCAGAAATGAAGCCTATTAAAGGAACAATGGCACGTGTATTGAAATGTGTCTGTGAAGATGGGCAATGTGATTTTGATATTGATTGTCAAGAAAGAAAAATCATGCAAGACAATAAAAGAAAACAACAATTATGGCAAGATGTCAAAGAAAGAGCCGAGAATTTAATGGTATAGATATATATATATATATTTTGTACGGTAGTATTTTGCTCACTGCTTTCTTTTATAGATTGTCGATTTGATTAGAAATGATTTAGCACAAGTGTGTGAACCTAGTAGTGTATGTGTACCTAAATTAATGCATGTAGAAACATACGAAAAGGTGCATCATTTGGTATCAACTATTCGTGGTACATTACACCATCATGTCAATAGTGTAGAAGCAGTTCAAAAATGCTTTCCTCCTGGTTCTATGACAGGGGCACCTAAATTAAGATCTGTTCAAATACTTGATCAATTAGAACAACATAAGCCTCGTGGTGTTTATTCAGGCTGTTTAGGATATTTTTCTTTGAACGGAAGTGCTGATTTTAATGTTGTTATTCGTACAGCAGTTGCTTCTACAAAAGCAAACGATACAGTTGAAATTTCAGTTGGTGGTGGTGGTGCCATTACATTCTTATCTGATCCTGAACAAGAATGGAAAGAAACACTTTTAAAGACAAAGAGTGTAGCACCAAGGTAAAAAAAAAAAAAATACATATATATCATATATAAACAATTATTATATGCATAAAAAACATCCAAATAACATTTTATATATTTATAGTGTAAAGGAATTTCTTGAAGATCAATAATTTATTTTTACATTAAACAATATATACACATGTATACCCTTTTTTATTATTTTCATCTATTAAATTAAATATATACAAATATATATAAATATATATATTTTTTGTTTATGAAAAATAAGCACTGCTACCGACACCAACACCACCGCCTCCTCCCCCTACTCCCACATTGCCGTTATCACCTCTATTAGGAGAGTATTGTTGATTTGGATAATAAGGAGGAGCTCCATATGGATATTGGTGATGATGGTGATGCAAAGTAGGAGGAACGTCAGAATAATCATAAAATTGTTGTTGTTGTTGTTGTCTTAATGTAGGTCTCCACATATTACCTCGAGATCCTTTTCTGTTTAATCTGTATTGTTCTTCATTAAAATTACTAAATGATTTTCTACGTTGTCTACCATCGTAATATCTTGCTTGCATTCTTTGAGGAGGAAGAGGGGGAGGAGGTTGATGAAGTAGAGGAGGAGCCATATAATAATCTTCATGATCTAGTATATATGAATCATCATTTGCTAGATAAAAATCTCGATTATTATCATATAAATTTTGATAATATGATTGTTGTTGTTGTTGTTGTTGTTGCTGCTGCTGTTGTTGAGGTGGAGGATGATGATGACTATAATATCCATTTACATCATGTGGTGTACGATTATCTTGATGATCCATCAGATAATCTCTGTTGTTATTGCGATTGCTATTATTATTGTTGTTGTTATTATAAACGCCTCTACTAGTAGTTGAATGCCTATTATTTGGTTCTTGAAAATTGGTTGTTATGTCTGCGCTTTTATTGTAGATTTGTCGATTGTTTTCAGGTGATGGATAAGTATAAATGTTCATTCTTCCTTTACTAAGCTTTTTACGTAACTGTGGGTAATTGTTGGGATCAGATTTAGAAGGCATTGGTTTTGGTGGTTGCTCAAAAGAGCGTTTATAATTATATACTTGTTGATGTTGTTGCGGAATGGGTTCATCAATGAGTTGTAACATGTCTGCTAACTCTTTAAGTTCTAGAAATTTACTAACGAATAAATCCTTAATTTCATCTCTTTCTTGCGCTGTTTGTGGTAGACCTCGTAGTCCATTATTATTAGTGTATTTTGTGGGGATCTCCGCAGAAGAAGAGGATGCTGAAGATGTTGGTAATACCAATGAAGGCATTTCTGACACTAAATGTTGTTTTTCTTTTCCTTTGTTAGTAAAACTGTTTGATCGAGAATTGACAGATGGCCTTTGTTGTATAGTTTGTTGAGAAACATTTAAAGAATATGGTACCGAATTATTCGTTGTAGTAGCATCAACTGAATTGGATTTTCTGATAGTATTAATAGGTTGCGTTGTACCGTGAAACAAATCCTGTACTATCTCCGGTCTTGCCGATGTAGATGATCTCTTTTTATCCATTGGAAATTGTACTTGCCTTTGAGGGATAGGTTCTTTAATAATGATATGAGAAGTTGAGGAAGTTGCTGGTGTAAATGCAGCATGATTTCTTGTGGTTCTTGCTTGTCTTTGCTGTTGCTGTTGTTGTTGTTGTTGTTGTTGTTGTTGTTGTTGAACAGGACCTGTATCAACATAACCAAGCTTATCTTGAATGTCAATAATGTCAGCTTCATTAGGATCCGAAGATAGTGTCATTTTTTAATTTTTTAAATGAAAAATAAAAGAAAAAAAGGGAGAAAAAAAAGATCGACTGTATAGATAAAGTATTTATATTTCGTGCAATTTCATCAAAGGGAATAGTTGATCACAAGGCAATGAACTTGAGGATGATGTGTGATACTAAAAGATGGCGGACCTTTCTTTTTACAGTGAAAAGATCATCATTACAGCCGAAGAAGCCCTTATATAAATAATAATACATCATTTAGCATTTTTTATCATTATAAAAGCCAAATACATTTGCTTTTTCTTTACTTCCTCCTTTCTTTTGAAAAAAACCGGATAATTTTTTAAAAATATGTATGGGAAAGTACCAAAAAATAATAGTTTGTTTTTCGTTGGGGCACAAAATTCTATGTCGTATTAAAATAACAATTATTATTATTATTATTATTACCCACTTTTA
>JAEPRC010000388.1:0-40438 GCA_016758945.1 Mucor plumbeus
CACCAGTAACAATAGTGACAGATCCAGATTCTTCGGTAATAACATCAACCTTAGAACCAGAACCACCAACTACAACACCAACAGATGAAGAACCACCAACCTTGGTACTGTTATCCTTCTCACCAGTAACAATGTCAACAGAAGATGATTCAGTGTCAGTAACATCAGTGACAGTAGTAGTTTCCTTTTCACCAGTGATAACAGTGACAGATCCAGATTCTTCGGTAATAACATCAACCTTAGAATCAGTACCACCAACTACAACACCAACAGTAACAGATTCTGAATCCTTGGAAACAATATCCAATTTAGGTGAAGACTTCTTCTCGTGGGAGATCACCTTTGCGCCTATTTCTGCAGCTACACCTACGGCTATGCCGGTTGCTACGACATTTTTGATGGTTGATTTAGTCTCTTCTGAAATTACACCAACATTTGAAGAAGCTTCCTTTTTTTCTGAAGTAATAGTGCTGATTTCAGAATCCTTGGATACTTCAAGTAAAGATTCTTTATCTTTATCAACATCATTAACAGACTCGGATGCAATCTCGCTGATGTTTGTTTTGATAGATGATGGGAATTCCTTATCGTCAATGATATTCCCTGAAATAACTCCAACGGTGACAGATTCAGAACTATCTACAATAACATCTACCTTGGATGAAGTCTCAGTTTTACCATGAATAATACCAGCAGAGATTGATTCAGATTCTTTAGTAATAGCTTGGACTTGAGGTGCGGTTTTACTATCAGAAATAGCGCCAACTGTAACAAAATCAGTGTCTTTCACAATAATATCAACATCATGGCTTTCTTCTTCTTGAGAAATAATATCTCCTAAAGCTGTAGTTGCTGTGGCTGTAGTAGTAGTAACAGGTACATTTTCTAAAATGTAATCAATATTCTTTAAAATATTTGTTTGTTCTTCTTCACTAAAAGAAGATTGACAGATCTTAAGGATAGTCTCCTTATCAGATTCAGCAATTGATGATCTTAGTCCCTTCAAGTTGGCTAAAAGATAAGTCTTCATACTAATATAATAGGTAACTAAACGGCGACGCTCAGTCCAAGAGAGATAAGTAAGGCTTGATGATAATACAGACAATAATGCAATAGATTCATCAATCTTTGAAATGATATCAAGTTCAGCAGCATCAACAATTGTCAAAGTATCTTGTTGTGTAGTTGAGCTAGATTTAACAGACCAGGAGATATCTTTATAAATGTTGGTAAACCAAGAAATGGTGTAAGCCTTAGATTCAGCAAGAGTAGTAACAATCTCAAGCTTAGAGCTTTCAATTTCTTCTTCTGATATTTGAATAGACTCCTCTTCCTCCTTATCAATATCTATAATAGCGTCAACTTCTTGAATAGTGTTCTTGCATTCATGGAATTTCAATGATAAAGTATTGTCAATAGTGCCAGTAAGTTTCTTCCAATCGTCAATAGTAGTAACAGTAGAAACATCAACATTGGAGACAAAATTATCAACTTCAGACTGGGATTTTTCAATCACAGAAGCAACAGACTTTTCAAATGTCTTTTTGGATTCTTCAGAAAGGGTGGCAGAACCAGATACAGAAGATGTAGTGGTCTCACTAATCTTAGTTAATTGGCTTTGGAGGTCTTTTTGAGAATCTTTAATCAAAATATTAATCTCTTCCTTCTTAGCACCATTTTTAGATGCTTCAGAAATGCGACCATAAAGTGTTCTGAACCAATAACGAATAGTAATTTGAATGGTATCAACAATAATAAGAACACCATCAACGGCTTCAGTTTCAGATTCGTAGGATTTAATTGTTTGCTTTCCAGTGGAAACTGTGGTAGAAGAGGAAGATGAAGATCCTTTAACAACAGCAGATTCCTTTTCAGCCTTAGAAATGCTAGTTTCATATTTCTTATCAATTGATTGACAACATTCAGAAACAATGGCGGAAACATCAAAGTGTTTGATAGGAACCTCTTCATCGGATTTCAATGTCTTGAAGTAAGTAATAGATTTAGTGAATACTTCAGTTTCAAGAGTAGCTTTAGTTTCTTCAATAGAATCCTCCAATGCGGCACGCTCTTCCTTGGTAACAGAAGAACCATAAACCTCTAAATATTGAGTAAAACGGCTATACAAAATTTGACGGTATTGTTCAATAACTTGGAGATATTCTTTTTGAGTACGACAAGTAGAAAGACGACGAATGAAGATAATTCTCCACCAGCTAATAATCAAACGAGATTCGCGATAGATAATATATGAATGTTTGGTAGTTCTACGAGAAAGAGCCAATAGAGACTTATTAGTGGATGTAACTTCCTTGGAGCCTTCAATAATAGCACCACTTTCAATTTCTTTGGTAATATCAGTGATGGGAGAAGAAGTGCTAGTAGATGATGTGGCTCTCTTTCCAAAGACAGGAGTAGAGAATTTCCATTGAATAGTCTTAACAGAGCTTGAAGTTCTAGATGAGCCTAGTAAAACATGAGCACCATTCTTGAAATCATCACAACCAAGAATATAGAAATCATGGCTATCAAGTTCAATACGGTCATCAGACGTCAAATACCATTTTTGAGTGCTTACGCCAGCTTCGGCAGCATGAATGATGTTGGACTTGATTGATACAGATCCTATAAATACACATAAAAAGTATTAGTTTTCGATATAAAAATTGATAACTGTATATAATCAGTTACCTTCAACGTCAATAACAAATTTGCTTCCATAATTGATTAAAAGACCATCATTGTAAGTCCACAATTGGTTCTTGAAAGACTTGAAATCAATTTTCTTCAATACAAGTTGAGAGCTAGATTCTTGAACAGCAAGGACTAATTCGTCAGAGCCACTATAGCTAGCCTTGATGAAAAACCAAACAGAAGTAGGGAAGACACCTCTACGAACAGAAATACTAGTCAAAACACTCCAATCAGACTTTTGTTTGCGGATCCAAGCATTAGCAGATGAAATAGCCAAAACTGATTTCTTTTGGTATTCAGAATCAGAGATGACAGGAATATGAAGTTCTAAACCTTGAGATTCTTTAGAAGCGTTATCAGAGGTAGTATCCAATATGTAAGCGCCAGACTTTGTACGAATGAAGCGAATGTAATAGACAATTTTTGAAATCCTGACAGACATTGATCCATTAGCATGGATATAAAATGTTTGATTAAGAGTACTATGAGAATTAGATAAGATCCAGTGATGAGCTATTGATTTCAGTGAAAATTAGATTAGGGTTAGGATTGGGATTTGGCTAATTATATATTAAAACTTACAAGTACTCAAAACAAGACGAAGCATATATCTATAATTAATCAAATAGCCGTCAATATAAGTCCACAAAAATCTTCTATAATCCAAATCGTGAGAAATCTCATAAAGACCAACTTGACTTTGAGCAGAACTACCAGCAGCAAGGAAGTGGTTTTCACTACCAAAACGAATGAAGAACCAGCCTTCAACACCAGGCCATTGATTTTGAGAAGTAACCTTATGGCAATAAGTTTCCTTAAGCCATTTGTATGAAATAATAGCAGAAGCAGAGCTAGTAACCTTTTCAATCTTTCCAGATTCAATAATCTTGATACCAGATTCACCCTGACTAACAGGAATTAATGCAGGTACTAAAATCTCCCAATGTTGTTCAGGACGAGCTTGCTTTTTGACAAGTGCTTTAGCTTCTTGAACATAGACATCAATTTGAGTATATTTATCAGAACGCTTAGTTTCTTTGAGAGATAAAACAAAAGAGCGCTTAGATTTGAGGTAAATTGAGCCTTCAGTAGAATATTCCCAATTTTGATCATCGTATCCTTCAGCTTTAGAGTTACGAGTAGAAACATGTACGCGTTCACCAGCAACAAGAGCAGCGTTAGCAGCATCCAAAACCAAAACACGACCCTTGAGATTAATCAAGAAGCCATTTTGGAAAGACCACAATTGACTAGCGAAATCAGTAGATTTCATTCTAGTTAAAACAGCATAACTACCTTCTTTCACATTACCAACAATATCTAAAACATAACCATGTAAAGAACTCTTAATAAAGAAATAACCAGAAGGATAACCACCATGGTGAGATTTGTAGCGAACAATCTTCTCGAAACCTGTAGGAATGTAATCTTCCTCTAATTGGAAAGAATCTTTACGTGTCAATCGTTGAGATTTAGCAGAATCAGATTTCTTCAATATTGGGCTAGTAGGTAATTCAGAATTATCAACCTTGGCAGGAGTTTCTACAGTAGCAACAATGTCAGATTTAGTAGATGTTTCCACAGCAGTTATAGTAGCGATAGTTGATTTTTCTTCAGTTGTAGGTGAACTAGTAACCACATTAGCAGTAGTACCAGCAGCAACAGCTACAACGGCGCCTGCAGTGACAATAGCAACACCTGCAGCAGATGAAGTAGTAGATGACGATGAAGGTGTTTGCACAGGAGTTTGGATTTCATAATCACTATCATCAGTTTCCTTTACTTCTTCTGTAGCTTCTTCTTCTTCTTCTTCTTCCTCCTCCTCTTCTTCCTCTTCCTCATCATTAATCACCTCATCTTCTTCTTTGACAGCAACAGCTTGTTCTTCACATTTCTCAATTTCCAAACTTGATTCACCCTCAGTAACAGAAGCACCAGTACGCTTACCAAAAATAGGCTTAGAGAAAGTCCAACGCAACCATTCATCAGATTTCAAGGAAGAGATTTGCTTACCATCTACATTAGTACGAACAATTCTAATCTTATTTATACCTACCTGAGCACCCTCAATAGATGCATCTCCAGAACGAGCAACACCAATAGTTAATCTCTCATTAGATCTTAAATGAATTTCACCATTAGCTCCAAGATCCCAGAATTGACCTTCATTTGAAGCCTTTTCTTTGAGATAAACTTGGGTTTGTTCACCCTCAATTGCAATATCTTCAGTAGCTTGAGCATCGAGAACTAATCCAGTCTCTTCATTAATCAAATAACCATTACTATAAGTCCATAATTGCCATTTATAAGCCTTGAAGTTTAATGTACGGATAACAATTTTATATTGAGTAGAAGATTCATCACGTTCAACTGTCAATGCCAAATTTTTGCTACCATGAGAACAACGAATAAAAAAGCCACCTTCAGGGAAGACACCCCAACGACGAACAATGGTTCTCTTTGTAACTCTTTCATAACGCTCAGAGCTAGATTCATCAATTGAGCAGTTACTGCCAATCTTTTCCAAAATAAGGCTATCTTTGTGAGCTTGTTGAGCAGTATAAGTAGTATGCGAACATTTACTAAAAATAGGAGTAGCAAATGACCATTGTTGGTAATCAAGACTTAAATCACCACGCTTGACCAACTTCAATTCAGCACCTTCCTTGGCATGATTACCAATAGAACTAAGAACTAAGTCAGAATTGGATCGAGGATGAATATGGCCATTGACAGTAAGACCCCACATTTGATTTTTACGGCTAGAGCGCAAGAATTTGGGGCTCCATTGAATGATATTAGCATTTGAGAAAAGTTTACCACCAGCAACATCAATAACATAATCAGTTTCAAAATTGACAAGACAGCCATCTTCACGGTATCTCCAAAGTTGACGTCTATAGCTCTTGAAATCCAATTTAGCTAAAATTAACTTGGCTCCCTTTTTTTTATCAGATACAGTAATAATAAGGTTATTATCACATTTAGAACGAATGAAAACCCAACCCTTAGGGAATACACCATATGAATGAGTAACTAATTTACGTTCAACATCATCATCTAAAAAAAATACAGTTATTAACTTTAGATGCTTAATTATGTATAATTTAAGCTTTCTTACGTTTACGAATAGTCCAAAGAGTCAAGAAAATTCTTTGGAAGCTGACAAGATAAGAAATTTCTCTCTTTTCTTGTTCAGAATAACGGGTTTCATATCTACCATAGAGGATTCTCCAGGCGTAATAACTTGTAGTAACAATTTGAATAGACCATATACCATTTACCTGGACCAAACCAAGACCAAATTGTTCATTCTTTTTAGAAATAATGGTACCATCGGTTCTCAATGTCCATGATTGACTGATATCGCCGCTAACTTCAGAGCTTAATTGAAGTTTAGAGCCTTGAGCGAGATTATCTGTATTAATATAAAGTGATACGAATTAGAGTTGTACAAATTGATTTAATTGAATCATACCTTGAGCACGCATAACAAGACCTGTAGCACAATGCACGAGATAACCATTACGGAAAGTCCATTTGAAAATGCTTTCAGTATTAATTTCCAATTTCTTCATAATCAAAACAGATCCAGATTCAGATTTTTCAGGAACCAAAGCAAATCCATCTGGACCACGAATATAAAACTCTCCTTGAGGCCATTCGGCAATAGGTTGATGAACAAACTTTTTGGTAGTGGTAGTAGTAGTGGTAGTTGTAATACGCCATTCTCTGAGAATAGCGATAGACCATTGGGAAAGAGTTTGGACACCAGAATGATAACCGAATTTAGGAATCAAGAAACCCCAACGTAATTCTTGAGAATATTTGTGGTTACAGAGTGTAAGGCGATACTTGTTCTTGTCTTGGGTCTCGACTGAGAGAGCAAGTTTATCATCGGATTGACCGTAAATAAGATAACCATCAATGGTCATATACCATTTTTGGTTTGAAGTCTTGCTTTGGATAATATTAGCACCAGTAGAAAGAGCTTTTTTGATTTAAATAGATCGAGATTTAGTGCATAAGATTCAGGGGTAAAAAGAAGTAAAAAAAAAACTTACTTGAAATATCAATCACAAGTTCTGTGGCATAATTAATAAGTGTACCAGATACATAAGTCCAAAGTTGATTTTGCCAATGCTGACGATCGAGTAAAGTTAATTCAATAGATTTCTCATCCTTGGCAGTTAAAACTAAAGGTGATTCAGTGGTTGAACCAGATACAAATGAACGAATGAAAAACCATCCGGAAGGATAAGTAGCATAACGGAATGTATTGATTTTGGTAATTGCAGCAGCAGCTATACAAATTCAGTGATTTGTTAATTATGTGTTACATTTGTCATATTTATAGTTACTCACTTTGCTTCTTTTTGAATACAGGTAACACGAAATTCCAACATTGCTCCTTGTGTCCAGCCTTTCTCTCAGACAAGTATAATTTGGAACGAACTGCCTCACTTTCCTTAACAGTCAATACAAATTTTCTATTAACTTCGAGGTAGATAACACCTTCAGGAGTCAATGCCCATTGCTGATTCTTGTTATCTTTTTCTTTACGAGTGTATTGACAAATGTTGGCGCCGTTTTCAATTGAACCTATTTGTTTATATTACGTTAGTTTCTAAGTGGTTAATAAATGATCTACACAAATAAAATTACCACCGCGAACATCCAAAACCATGTTAGAAGCTTTGTTGATAATATAACCTTCGCTATACTTCCAAAGTTGACGAGAATAATTGGAAGTATCAAGCTTTGCAGCAGCAACCTCGGCAGCAATGACACCGGTTTCCAATACAGTGAGAACAAGGCCACGTGCTTGACTCTTTACAAAGAACCAACCTTCAGGGAAAACACCACGTTGCTCAGTCTTGACAGTAGTTTCAGTACTCTTTTTGAAAATAGGTAAAACAACAGTGAACTTTTGATGTTGATGACCCTTGTTTCTCTTTTGTAAATGAAGATGAGCTCCTTGGCGGTTACCGAACCAACTTTCTTTGAAGCCAATAACAAAACCATCATTACTCTTCAAGGTAACTTCACCTTCAGGTGACAAAACCCAAGCTTGAGTTTTATCATCATTGGCAGATAAAGTGGTTTGAATAATATCAGATCCGTCTTTAATAGCATTGCGCTCAATACCGAGAACTAAACCTGAAAACTTATTTACAATACGATGAGAGGAAGCATCATAAGTCCAGAGTTGACTATCGTAGTTTTTCTTGCGAAGCCCTTCAATAGTTAATTGAGTACCAGAAGTAACTGATGTTTCACTTTCAATACTAATATAAAGACCGGAAGCATCTGATTTCAAGAAGAAAGCAGTATCAGGGAAAGATCCGGTAGGAACAGTATTGGCATCAGCATTATCAATACTGGAGCAAGTTGATTCAGCATTAGAATGAACTGAGCGAGCATCTTTATATATATATATATATAATGTTAGATATCGAAATAATACATACAAATTTGAAAAATGTCCTTACCATCTTCTTTAATTTGAGCTACAGCAGGCACCTTGATACTTGCAGTAGTACTCTTAACTGTACTAGAACTAGCACTTCTTTTTAAGGGCTCAGAAGAAGCTTCTTTAATAATAGGAAGAACAAAATCCCAACGTTGTTCCTTACGATCAAGATGACGCTTATCTACGAGCTGAAGATGTACATGAAGTCCTTCACGACGAGCAAAGAAAGATTCCTTAATGCCCAAAATAAGAGAAGGCTTATTAGCTAAATAAATATGGCCATAGGGGGAGAGACCAAATTTTTGAAAATTCAAATCATCCTTAACATTACTAGCTTGAGCTTGTTGTACAATGTCTACACCAGCCTTTGGTGTACCTGTGTAGCAATTTAATGCAAATGAAATAACGGAGTTAGGTACAACCATTCAAATTTAGAAGATCAAAAAAGTTAAATAAGCGCTAGATTCGGGATGATATCCGTAATACTTTTGTAGCACTTTTTTTTTTTTTTTTTTTTTTTTTTTTAATGAGCCTACCTTTAGCAACGTCCATCACTTGACCAGATTTCTTATTGACAAGATAGCCATTAGGGTCATGTCTCCAAAGCTGAGAAGCATAATCTTTGGTACGTAAAGTAGCAAGTACGATGGGACTACCAGATTCTTGAGATTCATTATCAACCATCAAGACATAACCATTGCTGTTATTCTTAATGAAAAACCATCCCTCTGGGAATTTTTCACTGTGTTCAAACATTTATATTTCAGTAAAACTTTTTTTATATATATACAAGTTACTGATTTAATAAAAAGATATATATCTCTTTTTTTTTACGGTTAAAGAAGAAGAAGAAAAAAAAAGGGGGGGAGGGAATGTAAAGAAAAGAAAAAGAAACGTGGAGATGAAAGTAAAAATATAGAAAGTTATAAAACTAAATTCATAGTTTACATGGTGCAACGGCACTTGTGTTTTTCGATCTTGTTACTGGTAATGTCTGTGAGGCTATTATTTTCTTGTAAAAGAGACTTTATTGAGTGAAATAGAATTTGTTGTACAGGTTTATTTGGTCTTTTGCAACCATTATTTCGTGCTTCCTTTGTATCACTTTTTATATTTGCTTTATTGATACATGTAGTTTGCAAAAGGTTAAATATTTAATATAATAGAAGCTATACCATTTAAATGCGTTGTATAAATCGTATCACTAACAGTATATAGATTTCATATGGTATATTACAATATTATTGCTCTCACTTAATGCACATGTACAACGCTTTTTGATCGATACTGTTATTTATCTTGTATATTCTTAAAAATAGATAATCGAGCCTGGGCTCTTCAAAAAATTTATCAAAAAACAAGAAACAAGGAGAATTGGTAGATATAGATGAACTGTGTACGACTTGATGGAAAAAATTTCCATTATTTAGAGTCTGGCCGTAAAGGAATTACTATCTTTAAACTCTTTGAGTTACCATCCAAAAACCCCCTTGGGGCTATTAAGGCAACATTTGTCACCTACTAAGGATTACTCCTGCGATTGTCTTCTCTTTTTGTGTATCGTAATTGCTGCAGTGTCAAAATTAACATTAAAACTGCTATTCACAATATGAATGTGTCTAGATAAAATAAATTAGAATGGATAATAGAAAGATATAGCATCTAAATGTAGAATTCAAATGTAATGGCGTGTATGTATATATGTATGTATGCAAATTGTAGTAATTTTAGGTTTTTCTATTTGTTTTTTGTTGTAATTTAACATAATGATTTACTTTATACAGTGTAGGCTTATTTGTTTTCTATTGTAAATAAATGATACCTTTATTATTGAACACAAAATACACATTCAGATGCTTTTTTGTTGATAGTTCCACAAAATACCTAAACGGTATTTATATATCATCTATGCTTAATGAGATTAGCCATTATATAAAACACTTAAAATAATAAGGCGATAAATTATTTAGGATTATCAGTTCATCATTATTTCTATAATACTTCAAATTAAAGGCAAGGAAAGAGCAATGTTTCATATATTCACATGATTAAGAACCCTTACCCTCATCCTGCAGTTACACTTTAGAAAATACTACAGTTACAGGTTGTGTTCAACTTTATTGCACATCTTTAACAAAATTGTAACATCAGGAAAAGTCGGCTTACACATAAATATACTTTGTCTATTTTCTACCACATGGTTCATCATTTTTTGCAAAGATAAATATTTGTAGCTGATGACATTTTACGTATTTTCATATAAAATATAGATAATAAAATATTTGCTTACGTCCAATTAAATAGAAAGAGTCGAGAGAGTACAAGGAAAAGCTTAAAAATCATATGTTTAGATTTTAAGTCGGGTCGCTTACTTGGGGGCATGCCTCGGTTAGTTATATTATTTACTTTAATTCAATGCAGGTTGGTTTTATGATGCGCTTTTATACATATATATCTTGCATTCTACAATATCATATATTGCTTTCAAAACGAAGACGCCACACACAGTCAATCAATCTAAAATTTTAAAAAGCTGCATGTACGCTGATTTAGTAGCATCTCGAAGCTTATTTTCTGCAACCTTCTATTTTTGGTTTTTTGGTAACTCAATTTGTCAAATTTTGATTATTTAACAAGCACAGGATTACATATAATAGAATTAATATTTGGTTACAAATGATAATAAAAATATCTGAATCTTCTTTATGTGTTTTTTTGTATTTGTAGAATAATTTTTGGTAAGTTTAAATTTCTTGGTAGTAGTTCGTAAGGGATACATGTTTTGTGTGGTTTTCTCAATACATAGTTTAATGGTTATTTGTTTTTCCTATTTGTCGTACAGAGTTCTAAAGTATATATTCCTTAACTGTTCTAATAGTGCACAATAAAGAAATGGAGTCTGACAGCTTTGTCCTTTTTTTTTTCTGTACCTTAAGATTTTTTAAAAAAGTTTTTTCTCAATAAATTAAAACTATAACTCTAAAACTTCAAAGGTGGTTGTGGGTTTGGTATAGGCGGATCCAGTATCTAAGTAGCAAAAAAAATTGACTCGTAGTATAAAGATTACATAAAAGAATCAATCGCTTCTCTGTATTATGTGTTGTACAACAAACGGTGGAATTGCTTTAAAGCTTTAAAAATTAAATTTAATTAACGTCTACACCTTATACGCTAATATATATCTAGATATATATATATATATGTGTGTGTGTGTGTGTATTTAGGTAACCATTCGAGTAAAGGCGATTTTCCAGATTGATTTTCAAAATTTCCAAATTTTAAAACCTGAGTGAGTTCGCTTTTCTAATACTAACCTTATGTTAGACTCTTTTTAGAGATACCTTAAATATTACTAAACATAAACAAATTGGTCCCGATATGCTACCTGCTTCTAAAATTATTATATATCCCATGAAAGTCTCAAAAGCAGGTGAAATTCACAGTGTTTTCTTGAAAACAGGCAGCCGACTTTTCAACCCAGCTCAAATTTGATGTTCAGATGTTCCGTTATACGCTACTACTATAATTTCTTGATGAATACACCTGCAAATTGAACTAAAAATTGAATACAGAAAAGTTATTCATATTATCATGTAGAGTATACATTACTACGATAGCTAGATGTTGCTACTTATTGGGAGAATAAAAAGCACATGCATGCTTAATGCTTATATTTTCAGACTAAATTCCTCCTCAGGGGATATACACTATATGATTAACTTTTTCTCAATCTACCCACATTTTTTACTAAAACTTTAAGAATAATGCAGAAAATATATATCAAACGATTTGAAATATGAGTAAACGAAAAAAAAAAAAAAAAAAAAGAATCAAATTTAAACATCCCCTATATATCATTCCATTATAAAAAATAAAAAATTCGACAAATTTTTCTCTAATCTTCATATATCTCAAGCGTGGCGGTGATTTAAAATAAAAACTTTCTGATGATGAAAAAAAAAGATAAAAACGATCCTAAATTTTTAAAATGCAAAATTGACATCGAAAGTGTATAGTAACTTTGCTGGTCTTACTAAGTAATCTCAGCATGAAATTTAATTTTATATCTAATGATATGATTATAAAAAACTTTTTTCACCAAAAATTTTGTAAAAAAAGCAAAAACTTAAAAATCAGTTTTTAATAATTTTAAGAATACTTTTATAATAAAGTTTTAAATTTAGCTTTACTAAAATATAAAACAAAAGAATACCTATCATTTGAGGCATTATTTGTTACTCTAGCGCTATTTTTCATAGAGTTATTGACTTCCTTCGAAAAAAGTCAAATTTTGGACGAGGGTATACAAGGGAAAAATTCATAGTTTTTCGAAATAAATTTTATGTCCAAATATAATAAAACTAAATAAAAAAATTATTTTTGGCTTATAAACTATGTGCTTAAATGGTTGCTATCTCGAGTTATAGCCCATTGAAGTTACGTTTTTGTATGCTTTTAATGGAAATAGCTCTATAAATAATGTATAAACATAATTGGAATTTTTGCTACATTTATTTTTCTTTTTTATATGTCTGTTTTGAAATATTACTCATTGAGATTGCTCTAAAATTGCAAGAGTTATCAACTAAAAAGTAGATTTTGTGGCAATTTTTTCGGTATATTATACGATACAGCCCGCATGAACGGAGTTTGATAATTTACACCCCTTAATTTAAGCTCGATATGCAGTAAGTTTACTCTTTGAAGAGAATTTTTGGTACAGTCTGTTGTATTCCACCAAGTATCATACCTTATCGCCTTCTATAACCAATCAATAGATTATACAATCCATTGATTACTATTTAGAATATGAAAGAACAAGTCTAGAATCGGATATAAGAAACGCCTAGTTTATTATTTCTCAATCAATTAACCGAAAGGCTAGGACCACTCAAATCATGACACCATACTCTTTAACCTCAGCGGTTAATCATTCAAGTAGCTGTCAAGATATACCAAATCACAATCCAGGCACAACAAGCGCAGCATTGAAACAAGGCAATTCACAAGCTCTACAATCACGGCTTAATTATGATTGATTAACATCAATCCATAAATTATTCTCAAACAGATCTAATAGTTCAATACCGCTCTTAATTGTATCTCAGGAACTCAACACTAAATCATTATAAAAGGCAATACTTTTATATCTAAATAAACCTTATCTTGTTTTTATTGTACAGTTGAAGAACTGATTAATTACACATTCTTTTTTATTGTACTCTTTTTTAAATATATTATCGCAAATCCGATCTTATATAACACAGTCTTTAGGGCAAGGTTGTAAAAAGTACTCTAACAACATACGCACTCTGACTTCTTGTACTGTGAGGGAAAAAAACCCCTCCAATGTTTTAAGAAATTTCGTATATAGTCATATCTCTGTCAAGATCTAATACTTTTACATGTTTTTAACACCAAATTTTAAAACAAAATTATCGCTCTTAATTGGCATATTGCTTAAAACTATCGCCACATTTTAAGTTTCACTTTGCAGCACTTAAAGTTAAAAATTTGATATTTATTAAAGATAAGAAAAAGCTCAATATCTAGTTGGACCACTGTTACTCCTGATGACAGCTTTTTTAATTTTGTTTGACATGTTATCTATATACTTGAGGCAGTTCTCCTTAGTAAATTTATACTATTCTTGGTGGATCCTAGTCTCTAGTTCTGCAATGGTGGTGGCTTTAGCTGGATACGCACTCAGACGACGTTTCAGTTGATTCCAGACGTGTTCTATAGGGTTTAAGTCCAGATTTTGGGGTAGCCAGTCGAAAACGAACTTTAGGGAGAGCTTCTGACGTTGAAACCTTTGCTTAGTAGGAACGGAAGTATGTGGCGTGGCATTGTGCTGCTAAAATCGGAAGCTCTTTCTATCCAGCTCATAGTACTCCAAGGTATCTCTAACAAAGATGTCTGCAAAATATCGATGTAAACCTCTGTGCTGACATCTCCTTCAGTAATGGTAGAGCCATATCCAGGTCCTTCCTCAGTTATGAGGCCCCAGAACAGGACGCTGCCACCATCTCCTTGAACATGGGGCTCAATCTGGTGAGGCAGTAGCTCAGTGGCACCATCCGTCCAGTAGTAGGATTTTCCAACTGAGCTCCACATATTGATTCTGGTCTCTTTAGAAAACCCCCACTTGCCCCAGTCATCCGCAGTATAATGCTGGTGGTTTCTGTCCCAGGCAATACGTTTTCTCTTGTTGGAAGCATTGACGAAATTAGTCTTGATCTTTCTTTTAGCTTGAAAGCCTTCTGACTTAAGTAAATATCTAATGCCTCTCAGAGACATCTCAACTCCAAGAGTCAACAGATAGTTTTGTACACCTTTCGGGCTATTGAAACTACCGTTTTGGAGATTCTTGGCTATATATAGTTTTGAGTTTGCGTACTGATTTTGTTTTGTTTTCCATCTTTGGTGTAAGAAGTACAATTACCTTGAAGGCAATGAAGTGGTGATTGGTAAGAATGATGTACTAAAAAGTATTATTTGGTGTTACTCTAATTGTTACAATTATTATGCGGTCTATACTTACTATATATTAAAAGTAAATAATATGGAGTCAAGTATTTATAATAATTGTGGTCTGTGCTTTATTATGATTTATTTGAGTAAAAGATAATATATTATGAGGATGTGAATGAGATGTTTGAGAACAGATATTTTCACTAAAGTTCTATATCTGTTTTGAAGTCCAAGTATTTATATGTATCTTTTCCAACTGAAAGTAAGCCATGCAACTTGTATGCTGTCATTTAATGTGAATCATTACATTTGGGTGATGTGGAGTCATCTAAAAACTTCCTTTTATACCGGGAAAGTGTACTTAATCCTATATTTTTTGGATACAGTTCCTGAATGACAAAGAGTAACCTTCGATAAGCAACAACTTAATAGAGTTTTGGACGTTGTTAGTGGGAATAGGACGAACCACGTTGAAAGAAAGGATGAAGAAAAGATAATGCTATGATTAAGGGGAAGATGAGCAAAATGATTGACCTTTTATACTTTTTGAACATTCCTCAGACAATTATTATCTATAGCAGTTTTCATGTAAGAATTTAAAATCATCGGATACTTTAATTGAAGTCAAGACGCCACATAGTCTTTTTTTCAATATCTCTCATATAAAAAATAGACATTTCTCACTTTGCCATTCCCCCAGTCATCAATTTTTATGCTATTAGCTAACATGTTATACCGTTTAAAAGCCCTTAAAAAGCGCTTTTTTACAGTTTTTAGAATATTGCGTAGAATATATAGCCGTATAGAAAATGTAATGAAAGTGCAATTTTTTAAAACATTGTAAATGATGTATCATTTTTAACCAGATGTGTCAAATCCGAAAGGTAAACAATAGTTCAAGGACCGAAACTTGATCAACAAATAAGCAACTGAATTATTCTTCCAGCAGCATGATCTTCCAGCATAATATTTCAACATGATATTATATCACAACACATTACTGTTAAACAATAACATCCACAACAATATTTATTACCCCATCATTTTCTCAAACTAAATAGTATATAAACTCTCAATTTCATTCAAATAAACGACATCTCTGTTTATATATACAGAATAAAGATACTAGAAAGTAAAGTTAAAACTAGATATATTTATTGAGTATATTTTGTATCAAAAAAAAAGATGATGAACTTTTTAACAAGCATTAAGAAACAGGGTATTTATAGTTTTTTGGAAATGCGGAATCAGTAACAGAATCTATAACAGATTGGCCAAGCCAGTTTTGATAGTAATAACATTGCCCCAAGCTAAGTATCTAGAGTATTCATGCTTGACTAAATTCAGAGAATAGATCTTCTTTTCAATTAACTAATGCAACTCAAATTTCAAGGACAGATTCGTGATTGGTTCATCCAACAAGTTCGTGCTACACGATTTTATCATAGCCTTCATGTAACATAACTAACTGTAGTAAAAGTACAATGCATCATTATAACCTCATTCTTCTCACTCTAAGGATTATAACCAGCTAATACTTATTTGAGAACTTCTACTATTGATGATGCTATATGATCTAAATGCACCCGGCGCAGTCTATGTTCTAAACAATCTCTTTACTTGATTAATTTTTTATTTTTTTATTTAATAATTTTTATTCTGATAAATCAGGAAGTGTTATTTCTGTTGTGTCAATATCTATATCAAGGTCGCACATCCAATGTTTCGGTCTATAATCGGTATTATAGTAGATAAAAGTGTATTCACATGATCTACATCATGTTCTCCACGTTGTTCCACAGCATACCCTTAAGATATTAAATCTAGTATTAGTTGTAATGAAAGTATATAAATACATCCTCTGGATGTATCATTAATAAAAGTGTAATATTTTGGCAAGATTATTTCTATTGACCCTTTTGACATTTCAATTTCCCTCACGGTAGTAGTGTATAGCGAACACTTAAACATCAAATTTAAATAAAGTACAAATAAATGCTTTTTTGTTAAAACACCGGTGTGCTTGTGATTACATCAAATTTAAAGGCTTAAAAATTTAGAAACTTTGAATACACAAACCTCTCGAAATACAGTAGTATTTGACGTACATAATAATGCTTCGCACTAAAAAAGCTTATAATTAACCAAGTAAACGAAATTTATATCTGAAAATACTATTTTCTATCTTTTTATTAATTGACTGAGAATTCAGTATCTGAGATGCTCTCATTTGAACGTAACCATGTGCACTGAGAGCATACGGAAGGTCAGAGTGCGTATCTTAGAATACTTTTTACAACCTTGCCCTAAAGACTGTACCAAAAATTCTCTTCAAAGAGTAAACTTACTGCATATCGAGCTTAAATTAAGGGGTGTAAATTATCAAACTCCGTTCATGCGGGCTGTATCGTATAATATACCGAAAAAATTGCCACAAAATCTACTTTTTAGTTGATAACTCTTGCAATTTTAGAGCAATCTCAATGAGTAATATTTCAAAACAGACATATAAAAAAGAAAAATAAATGTAGCAAAAATTCCAATTATGTTTATACATTATTTATAGAGCTATTTCCATTAAAAGCATACAAAAACGTAACTTCAATGGGCTATAACTCGAGATAGCAACCATTTAAGCACATAGTTTATAAGCCAAAAATAATTTTTTTATTTAGTTTTATTATATTTGGACATAAAATTTATTTCGAAAAACTATGAATTTTTCCCTTGTATACCCTCGTCCAAAATTTGACTTTTTTCGAAGGAAGTCAATAACTCTATGAAAAATAGCGCTAGAGTAACAAATAATGCCTCAAATGATAGGTATTCTTTTGTTTTATATTTTAGTAAAGCTAAATTTAAAACTTTATTATAAAAGTATTCTTAAAATTATTAAAAACTGATTTTTAAGTTTTTGCTTTTTTTACAAAATTTTTGGTGAAAAAAGTTTTTTATAATCATATCATTAGATATAAAATTAAATTTCATGCTGAGATTACTTAGTAAGACCAGCAAAGTTACTATACACTTTCGATGTCAATTTTGCATTTTAAAAATTTAGGATCGTTTTTATCTTTTTTTTTCATCATCAGAAAGTTTTTATTTTAAATCACCGCCACGCTTGAGATATATGAAGATTAGAGAAAAATTTGTCGAATTTTTTATTTTTTATAATGGAATGATATATAGGGGATGTTTAAATTTGATTCTTTTTTTTTTTTTTTTTTTTCGTTTACTCATATTTCAAATCGTTTGATATATATTTTCTGCATTATTCTTAAAGTTTTAGTAAAAAATGTGGGTAGATTGAGAAAAAGTTAATCATATAGTGTATATCCCCTGAGGAGGAATTTAGTCTGAAAATATAAGCATTAAGCATGCATGTGCTTTTTATTCTCCCAATAAGTAGCAACATCTAGCTATCGTAGTAATGTATACTCTACATGATAATATGAATAACTTTTCTGTATTCAATTTTTAGTTCAATTTGCAGGTGTATTCATCAAGAAATTATAGTAGTAGCGTATAACGGAACATCTGAACATCAAATTTAAGTGAAGTACAAATAAATGCTCTTTTTAAAGAGCATCGTTGTACTTGTGGTCGCAACAAATTTGAAGCTTCAAAATTTGGAAACTTTGAATACGCATATCTTTCGAAATACTTGACATACATAATGGCACTTCACACTTAAAAAATTTGTACTTAATTTAGCAGAAGAGATTTATAGTTAAAAAAAATGTTCTAACTTTTCAAATATTGCTTTTCCAACCAACATCTGATGATGTGTTAGAACCACACATCTAGTAATTCATTCTGCTAAAAGATACATTTTACTGATTAATTGGTGCTTGTTGTATTCCACTAATAAGTATCATACTTTATCGCCTTCTATAACAAGTAATAGATCATACAATCTATTGATTACTATTTAGAGCGTGAAAGAACAAGTCTAGTTTATTATTTCTCAATCAATTGACCAAAAGGCTCGGATCGCTTAAATCATGACACCATACTCTTTATTTCAGCGGTTAACCAATCAAGTAGCTGTCAATATATATCAAATCACAATGCAAGCGCAACATTGAAACAAAGCAACTTATAAGCTCTGCAAGCACGGTTTGATTATGATTGCTTAACGTCAATCTATAATTTACTCAAACAAACCTAATATAGTAGTTAATATCGCCCTTAATTATATCTCAAGAACTCAATATAAAATTATTATAAAAGACCATACTTTTATATCTAAACAAACGTTATCTTGTCTTTATTATACAGTTGAGGAGCTGATTAATTACGCATTCTTTTTAACTATACTCTTTTTTAAGTATATTATCGCAAATCCGATCGCTATACAACAGTGCTTCCTATTATATGTTCTTTGAGTATTAGATGTTGAAGGTATTTAACATGATTTGATGACAAATCATACATAACGGAAACTATGAAATTGGGGAATCGATGATTGTACTATTGGAGTGAGACGTAATAGGATTGAGTATGTTTTATCGTTATCAAGTATTTTTGAGTTCATTGATATTTGTTGTATAACGTCTTTTTACATGACATTTAATATCAAAATATAGATGTACCGGCTCAATACTGACCAAAACTAACCTGAATAAAATTGAAAAAATCAAGTGTCTAAATGACAGCTCCAAAGCTGATTCGTGTTGAGAATGAGTTTCGGAATTTAAAGTATATACAGTAATAGATTTTTAAAATGGGCAGTTCAGATAATGTAATAATTATGTTATGGGTAATGTATTTGAAGTTGATATAGGCCAAAAGTAAATAGTAATAATAGTTAAATGATAGATAATACTCTTTAGATATACTTTAGATATATTATGACCAATTATACGCAATAACGTATGAAATATAAAGCAACTAAATAATGGTTTTCTAACAATTCCGCAAGGATGTATTTAATTATAAGAGCAACTATATGGTGTAATTCTGTCTATTAGTAACAGAGAAGTTTATTTGTAGAATTTATAACACAAAAATGATAGCCTCCTAAAGACTTAACAAGAATGTATTCAATGACGTACTTAAGAGGAGAGCCTTCTGTCTATTACTAACAGAATGTATTCCAGGCTTAAGATTTAGAGTATAAACGAGTAAGAAAATACAATTTTATAAGAAAGTAAGAATATTACAAGTAAGGAAAGAGTTGGCTATTTCATTAATTATCATATTTTTAAGCATATCTATAGAAAAGAATTATTATTGTACAACATAGTATAAGGAATGAAAAAAGGAAATGAAGCGTGGTGTTAAGGATAGTAAATTAAAAGGAGCCGAAGCTCAGTTTGCAACAGAGGGTATATTGGACTTTTTTGGGGCAAACCCGAGAAAAAAAAAATTTTATACATTTTTAAGGATATCTCAACGAAAAGTCAATATTTTAAAAAGAGCTAAAATGTGTTTGACAGAGCTTAATGAGGTTTACGGCATGAAAAAAAAATGATTACAGCTCAATTTAAGGAATTTTCTGAATTCTGTTACAAAAAAATGTCAAAAAAAGGAAAAATAAAAAAAGTACTCAGAATTTTTTTTATACGTAAATATGTTATAAAGCATTACAAAAAAAAACTAGGTTTTAATATTAAAAAGTGTTCGTATAGCTTAATTTTCTGTGGAGATTCGAAGGCTCGCATTCTTAGGTTTTATCGATGAAATAGCTATAAAAACCTGAAACATTAGTACTAAAAAGTTATACCAACCTCTAAAGATAGGACACTCTTGGATGCTTATTTTTGAATTAAAGTTGAGCATCTTCGGTACATTAGTATACAATTTTTTCTTAGTCTTATTTACTAAAAAAAAGTTGAGCAGGGATGAAAAGTCGGTCGCTTGTTTTCAAGGAAATGCTGTGAATTTTATCTGTTTTTGAGTCTTTCATGGGATATATAATAATTTTAGGAGCAGAGCAGGTAGCATAATGAGACTAATTCATATATATATATAATATATATATATATTGTAGTTTCTGAGCTAATCTTTAAGCTGTTTAGTGCGGGTTACCTATAAATATGGTAGTGGGATGCTCTTGTTTTGAAGACTAATAACAATCTATTCAAAATTCAATACTTGACTTGTCATTGATCAAAAACTCAAATATTAAACTTTAACATTATTGACACGAATTTCAAAAAAAAAAAAAAAAAAAAAATATGAAACAATAGTATAATTGTAAATAACAACAATAAAAGTTTAAAATATGTATGCACTTCTTTAATGACATTTACACGATATTGATTGGGATATATAAAATGGAGAAAAAATATGAACAAAAAAGAGTTTAAATTTAAGCAGATTTGGCAAGAGAGCACTTTTCAAGAGCAAGATGTGACATACGCTTCTTTTCAGTAGCTTTCAAAGCATCTGCATAAGGGACCCAAACACGTTGGCGATCAGCGTTGGGCCAAGTCTCGAGCAATGTAGGTGCATGAACCTCGTACATCCAATGATGAGCAATTACCTTACCCTTTTTGTTCGATTCAGAATAAGAGCCAACTCGACCAGACAAGAAAGTGGCAGCGACGCCTGCCTTTTCGTTCAAAAGACGAAGAGCAGCCTTCTCAGGATGTTCCTCAGCAGGTTCAGTTTTACAGTCATCACGAGGAAGAACATAGGCTCCTTCATTCTTACGGCTACTTAACATGAGAATCTTTTTAGTAGCAGGGTCAATTACAATAACACCAACAGCCTATTTAAATTGGGGATATTAAATTTCGGCACCCTTAGATATAAATAGCCTTTTTTTATTTTTGTATTTTTTACCTGGCGAATACGCTTAGCCTCTTTCTCAGCAGCAGCATCCTTCTTCTCAGAGCTTTTCTTTTCCTTGACCTTCTTGTCCTTGGCTTTTTTGTCTTTCTTGGACTTTTTGTCTTTCTTGTCCTTTTTGTCCTTTTTGTCCTTCTTTTCTTTCTTGGGAAGATCTTCATCAGCAACAACAGGAGATCCAAGAAGATTGGAAGTACTGTTACATCCCACGTTAGCTGTAGATTGGAAATCAGCTGAGACACTAGGTAAAGTTGCAGTAGTCATTTTTATATTTAATTGAATTTAATTGAATTCAGAAGTAAGAAAGAATAGATGATATTGAACGAATAATTCGAGCATTTATATATAAAATATATTGGTAACCGCGGGTCAAGCGGGCGTTTGATTTGTTAAGAAGCAAAGTGTACTATAATTATAGACATTTGGCGAAGCTGTCAATTATAAATTTGTGGGACACTCAAACTAGGAAAATTCTCGGTACCCTTTATTTATGGATTCAACTTTATAAGAAAGGAAATCAAGCGCAAGGTCCAACTTTTAATATATTAGGTTTTTCAATTCCATTGATGGCAATCAGCTATAAAAAACGTTCTTCTAGCATATACAAGTAAATTCTCGTAATTAACATATTTTAACGTTTTGAATAGTTTTTCCCTTGATTCTTCCATTAAATTCCTCGGCTCTCATATAATACTGTTTTACATTTCAAGCATTTTAGATCTAGATTCATTTTGATATGATCTTTAGCGGAAGTGAAAAAAAAAGTAAAATGATTTTTATCTTATTGAAACATTATATGCTTAGTAGAATATATTAAAAATAGACATAATTTATCAATTAAATGTTTTTTCGTATGATTTATCAAAAAAAATTAATCCACATTGAAAATAGAAATAGAAATGAATTTGGTTGGCATTGCTGTGATATTTACTTTTTATTATTATTCAAAAGTTGAGGATTCATGTGCTACTCGTGGTAAAATGCTTAAATAGACAATTTTTATTCAGTTTTAGCGACTTTCTCAAGGAATTTTGAGGATGACGAAGCCTTTGACATGTTTGAAAACCTATTCATGAAGAAAAACCCGAATCCAAGCGTTAAAAGGCCAGCCCAAAACCAAGGGTTACTATAGGATAATGTGGATTAATAATTTCATATGTTAAATTGGAGTTTTATATTTACGAGAATGGAGAATTAACTTCAAGCATCTCAACTTCATAAATAATAGCAGTGTTTTCTAAATATGGATATATATTTAATACAACTATATACACTTTTTTTTTCGCAACCTTTGATTTTTCGTACCTGGGACTAAATTTGGGAGACCCATTTGACCATATGCTGTAATTATTGTTAATGAATGAAAATTGTATACCGGTTGTGATTGCTTACCAAGATCAGCAGGGATTAATAATCTACGAATCTCTCCAGCACACATTCCATGAATACCTTGTTCCAAACCTTGGAACCAAATTTAGTTTTTGTTATAAACTTACCCCTGAATAAGCTTACCTTTCATGAGTTTATCCCTACCTGTATAAATAAATTTGATTAGATACTCAATAACCATGCTGCATTATCAACACCTACCAAGCTTATATGAATGAGGCTTTTCAATAAGATATGTACTCTCGTAAAACTCTTCTGATCCCCACACTCGAGCCCGGTAATGCAATTTAACTTTTGAATTACTGGTTACTTTTTGTTTACAGTTGTCTGATGTTCTAATAACACCTATGATGTTTGATTTGTCATAAATGAGTTCTAGTTTCTGCTGATACTTATTGATTAGTTTACCTCCTAATAGTTTTACAGGTTGTTCTAATTCTGACTCTGAATTTGCTAAAACTACACATATTAATGCAAGTAGCGAAATAACTTTGCAAAGTACGAAATATCTCATTTGACTAATAATTTATAAAGAGAAGAAAGAATATACAATCTATCATGATGGCTAGCTTTAAAGAAACTTAGAAGATTGTAGTCGGCCTTTTAAAGATTGCAAATCTGGCAATAATGTCCATTTCAAGTTATTGGGAGTACAAATATGGATACAGTCAGGCTTATGGAAATTGGCGTTTTCTAAAAAATAATTGGCCGAAAGTCAAAAAAAAATTGATCGGATTTTACAAAATAAATGTCACAAGGTTAAATTATTTTTGGCACAAGTTGGTAACTAAAATTAGCCGAAGAATTGCATTTAATTGGCATATGTTTTTGGCGGTTTTTTTTTGTCCTTTTTGCTTCTTTATAAAAATATAACATAACAATGACTACATTCTTTTATGAAGATGGACAAGAAAACCTTTTCAATGAACATGGAGAAAAGTTTACGATCCAATGGAAGATGTTTTAACACAAATTGACGATCCCAATATAGTTCTTGAAACAATAACCAATCGAGAAACTTACTTGAGTGCTAAACGCCCCGAAAAAGCTACTGGTGAACCATCAGTTACGAAGCCGTTGAAATCTAGTAATTTGACTAAATCAACTAAGTCATACAGTATCTATAGTGATACGACCAGAGAATCGTTTATCGACCGTATGCTTGAGCAACCGCAAGAGCGTGGCTTAGTGGCTAAAGTTGCAAGAGAACTCAACGTGAAGTACCGTACTGCACTGAATTGGTGGCACATTTATGAAGAAACGGAAGGGGTGCCGTATAAAAATAGTGAAAAAAACAGTGGTCCAAAAAGCTCATTTACAACTGAGCATAACGAGTACATTACTAAGCTACTTGACAACGACCCTCAGATATTTGCGGACGATATAATAAATATCTTGACTGAACAATTCGAAGGCTTCACCATTTCAAAATCGCAAATGAACAACCATTTACGTAATACTATGCTTATCACTGTAAAAAAGCCATATTTCGAACCTGAAATTTGAAACTCAGTAGAGAATCTCCAGACACGATTCGAATGGTTTATGAAATGGAAAGATTCTGATCTGGATTTTACAAAAAATTGTATTTTTATAGATGAAGCCGGTTTCCACATCAACATGAGACTCAATTGGGCCAGATCGAAAAGTAGAAAAAAGGCCATCGTAAAGCAACCACAAACCAGAGCACCAGCACATACAATCATTGGTGCCATTCACTCCTCTAGCATTATTCACGTTGCTATCCGAAAACCACCACCAAAAAAAGAAATTGAGGCTGCTAAAAAAAAAAAGAAAGGCTAATAATGGGAAAAAAAGAGCAGTAACTGAGATTAGTGGAGAGAATACAGAGGTTAACGACGATTCTGCTGATAATAATTCAGTAAAAAAAGGTACAACAACTGCTCACTTCGTTAAGTTCATGAACGAAGTTCTTGCTGTACTGGATGCCGAAGAAGCTTTTAAAGGAAGTATAGCATTAATCAGAGGACAACATTCATCGATCGTATGATCGAATTACCTATGGGACAGAGGTATGCCGCTGTGGTCGGGAGAGAACTAGGTGTCAAAAAACGAACTGCTCAACGTTGGTGGAGAAGCTACGAAGAGATTGGCGAAGTGCCAATCATAAAAATAAACCAGAAATCCAGGACGCCCAAACAACTTCACAGAGGAACACAAAGCTCACGTCTTGGACCTCGTTGATGACGATCCATCGGTTACTGTTTGTAATGTAGTTGAAAGTTTGACTAAATCTTTTGAGGATTTTTCGCTTACAATCTAGATTATATGGGAGATATGAAAGGGTCTTATCTGGTTATGGATAATTGCTCTATTCATGGTTCTAAACTTATGCAAAACAAAATCTTGAGAAGAGGTTACAAGTTCGTGTATTTGTCAACATACTCCCCAGAACTTAACGCAATTGAACAGTTATGATCTCTTGTCAAAGGAGAAATGAAGCGTGACAAACTTTTGTAGTCGCAGACCATGTCCAGTAGAATCAGGGATGTCTGTGAGCAAGTCTTATTGAGTGACTTGTATGGTTTTGCAAACCATTCAAAACGTCAAATCTCAAAATGTTATGATAGAATTCCTTTTTAAGCTTCTTTAAATATACACTCTAAGAAAAGAAACGAATAAAAAAGTTATTTAGTAGGAAAAGGTAACGCAAACAACAAGGTTAGATAGAGGTTATTCTCGTGCCGTTATCATTTTGACACATTTGAGTAAAGAGTGGAATATTGTACTTTTTTCAATTTTGACGGGTACTCTCAATTTGTACTAATTATGAATAAAACTCTAGTCAATTTTATAATATAAATGTACACTGGTGAGGATGATAAACGTTTCCGAATTATTTCTGTACGATCAAAGTTTGAATTTAAACAGTTGCGGAGAACATGATTTATTGCATGGCATATGGCGTTTTATATACTGAATTTTCACAAACAATCATATTCAAGCACGACTAGGTAAGAAGACTAGCGTAGCAGTGACACTTTTCAAAAACCAAAGTAGAAGCTTAGAAGTTATAGAGAAGAGACCAGAAAAAAATATGGGTTCCAGAGGAGACATTCTTTTTACACTCCAAGGTCAAGGAGTTAGGATTCAGTAAAGTTGGAAAGGACGCAGTACTTCCTATCGATGACAAGTACCTTAATGATGGGTTGTTGAAACTATTAAAGATGCTAAGATACATTTTCTCTGTCTTTGTGGAAACAAATCATTCTCGAATTAGTCAACTCGTAAGGAGAAAATAAAGTGGTAGTTGAAAATCAGTTAATTAAATCAATGTAAGGTTAACTAAAATAAATTCAATCAAGCGTACAGTTGTTCCAATGCCAAAGGGCGGATTTTTGGTTATTTAGACATGAGAATAAAAAAATAAGACAAATGATATCTCCCTCCTTTTTCCCTTTTCTTCGTTCTAAGAAGATTAAATATCATCAAGAACATTTTATTTTTTCGCTGACGTTAAATAAAAGAAGATTAAGCAATTATATGTCTTATTTTTGGAACGACTGAGAGAGTAAAGCTATCAATAAGTATGAGATTGTTACAGTGATACAAAACATTATGTTTGAATTATGCAGTAGAATGGCTAGTACGATGCATCACATCTACTTCAAGGCCATCAATTTTTACAAAGTCTTTATTTTAAATAAATACGCATGCACTTTTACACATATATAGAAAAATAACAGTTTTTTTTTATTTAAGATCTTGGGATGTGATTGATTATATAAATAAAACAAAAAAATTCAAGTTTGCTGGTTTTTTTTTTTATGTGGAATGACTATTGACGATTATGCTTAATATGGCAATGTAAGTTTAAATATATATTGCAATAACGATAATAGTTGATGATTGGCGTATAATTCGTTAATCATAATGAAAACGAGTTACAGTTGATTGTAGTTGATTTGATGATTGATTAAAAAAATTTGTTGGTTAGTCACTGGGTTATCTCTTTTTGCTTGATCTTGATAATTAACATGAACTATAAGAAAGCCACAATTCCGGAGGACTGCATAGTTGACGATGCATTGAACTGTTTGCTGTTATAATGCAATCTTCTGCTTTTTTACATTTTCAAGAGTGATATTCTGTTTGTATTATTTACAAAAGAAATTAAGGTCAGCAAGATATAAACGTTTTAATCAAACACTATGTACTTACTTTAACTTGAATAAGCTTATAAATGAAGGCAGGTGACAAATGTAATTCTTCGATGTTTCTACATTCGATATGTGTAAGGAGATGGCATATCCATTACATGTGTGTTTAAATTTTTTACCTCGACATAAAAGCCCGCGGACTGTAGATCTGTTTTCCTAATTTGATCAAGTCAGATTCTACGAGACTTGAGTTTGAATTCTGCCACAATAACGATACATCTAATATTAATGATAAGGTTAAAGCCCTGAAAGTCAGGTTCAAATGCTGGATTTTCATTTGAGGCGTCATTGGCCCTATGAAAATGCATCAAATGCATGTAGATTAGTCTTCTATTTCCACAAAAACTGCCAACTTACCATTAAACAGTGAATTTTTTATCCGTACTATAAATTGACTAAAGTATGGGTGCTAAATAATGGCACGCATAAGAGTTTTCGATCGAACTATCATGAGAACCAGCAACAAACACAGGTGGTCTAAATAAATATATGGTATTAGTAACTCATTACACCATGTTGGCGTTTATGTAAATTTACAACTGCGTCAAAGTATGAGCCATATGTAAATCAACCTCATTGTCTTGTTCAGTCGCTTGAATTAAAAAATCAGTACATAATTTCAATATCATCAGGAGGATTCTTCAGACAAATGAGCTCATAAGTTATCACAAAACATGCATCAAAACTTATAGTATTAACTTACTTCAGCAATTTCTAGACACCAAGCATGAGATTGATTTAGCTTGTGAGGGCGGTTAAAGTGAGAGTGATGCGACACGGCTAATGGATTATACTGATTTTAAGGAAAATGCATAACATCATGCTTAGCTATGTGAGTCTGGATACCAAATTGACTTGGAACAATACTTGTAAAGCAGTAGCCAAAACAGCAGTTTGTATTAATCTCTGAGTGGCAAAGTATCTTTCTTTCCCATCTTGTAACAAGACTTCAAGATGACAATTAATGATACAGGATGAACCTGTGTGTACGAATACATCACATTTTCACTCTTCAACTGTATTGGAAGCTGCCTCGTAAGTCAGACCTATAGTTCCCAATCGAAATCGATAACAAACTATAGAACCTTCCATGTCAGACCAATGGCTACGCAACTACAAATCTTTTCCGCCTAACTTTGTTATCGACAACAAAATTCTTGGATGTCTCTGAATCAGCAATGGAAAACAAGAAATGCTTCTATTCAACATTGCTGCAAGCTGCCTCGCAAGTCAGATCTATGGTTCCTTAGCATCAAAGATGCCAAGTAACCAAAGGACCTTGAGAGCACAAAACGTGTAGAGTCGTAGCAAACCCGAGTAACGCAGAACTACTGTTTCGCAGCTATAACTACTGACCAAGCCAAAGTGGCACCCTTGATGTAACTTTGTAAAGTGTTTAAAAATTGCTTACGACGGAAATTTTTAAGTCTAGTGAAATAAATAATAGTTACGTCATTTGTGATGGCGTAGTGCGCTTGAATCAACAGCGCCCTTTTGTGAAATCGACTAAACCCGCAGGGCGACGACGCCTCTGAGCGTAGTGAGGATAGGCGGCTAGTGAATAATATTGAAATCACAAAAGACAAGACAAAAAGAATGACTTCATAAATCAAACTCCATAAAATCTCCCTATTCCTCACATGTCATACTTAGCAAAAACTGTCAACAGTTATTGGAACTTTGATGAAGCTATCGCGGCCAAGCGCATTGAAAAAGGAAATTGCTCTTTGGAGAGTGCGTTTGATGCATTAAGACAAGAGTTAAATTTTCATAACAACGAAAAAGCGAGCAAATGGAAACACGATTGGAATGTAAATAAAAAAGAGATAAAGTTTAAGCAGAGAAATAAAACTAGTACAATATTCAGACTATGAAAAACAATTATCTTGCTCAATTACCACCACCCACGACTGAGTCGCATCGAACATCGTCGTCAGAACCCTCAAATTATGCAACGTAAGTAAAGTTCCTTATGTGTGAAGAAACATAATACTCCAACTATATTTTTTTTATAAGACCAAGTAGCTCTTCAACTATCAATATAGGCTCCATCAACCATTCCCTGAACAGTTTTAATGGCTCAGTGTACAATTCTCCAGCACCTCAATCTTCACACAAAAAATCAACCCAGCTTCAAAACAATGACAAGCAATCGTTCGATATGAATTATAAGCGTGTTCCTCCAACAGATAGTCTTGTTATTGATGGAAAAGTAATTTTAGAAAAGTGGGTAGAATATCAAGTTATGGTTGCCAAGAAGTATTATCAAACCGATTTACTGGTAGAAACAGATGCACAAGGCATCTTGGCATTAGACAATATTTTGCTTTTAAAGAAAGATCAAATATGCGAAGATGTGAAAAATATCTTGGGAATTGATATGATTCAAAACTTGACAAACCACATTCAAAAAAAATATCGTATTGAAAGCGAAACACTTGATGTGAATCTAGAGAGAGAGTTAAAATTGATTGTAAAGGTAAATTTGGGCATGTGTTTTAAACTTTAAGGCGAAAAGCGCACCTAATTATGACTCTTGTGTAGAATTTTGGCGAAGGAAAACTTGGATCAAGACAAGCTTCTAGATGTATCATGTCACTGACTTCAGAAAATGTTGATACCGCTGTAGGTGACATTTTGATTGGTCTGAGAAACCTGTTAGTATCATAATAATAATACGCTTTTTGCTTTTTGCTTTTTGCTTTTTGCTTTTTGCTTTTTGCTTATGTATTGACGTAATTTTTTCATTAATACGGAAAGATTATCAAGAAAAAAATTAAAGGAAAAATCCAAGAAAGAACATTGTGTGGGACTTACGTTGATTCTATTTTTCGTCCTATCATTGAAGATACTGATTCAGGAAAGCAATTTTCATGGTAAGCTATTACTTAAAAGAATTTGAGTATACGAAGAACTAACCAGGGAATGATATTTACAGGTGCGATATTCAAATAAGCCATTCGATTCAAAGGCCAGATTTCGTAGGAAGAATACTAAACAATATCGTATGGAATGGCCCAGTTACCGTGGGTGAAGTAAAGGGCGAAGATGCAAAAGATGATATATATGCGACTCTTTTAGACTTGATTAGAATTGGCCGATTCTCTAAACAATCCATTGACAGTAATTTCTATGAAGGGGTGATTGGTATTCACGCTGTTGGTAGGTTGTTGCTAAAACTTTATGGACTTTTAACTAAACTTGCTTTGTAGGCTTGATAGTGACAGTCTATTATACTTGTTTGCTTGATTCTGGACTTTATGTAATGATTGAAATTTGCACCATAAGTATGCCTAGAGACGCTACTCAACTCAGACTATATGTTGCCGCTTGTGAAGACCTTTTATCTGTTCACCATTTATATAAGAATCATTGTCAATTGGCAAATGATATTGATAGTTTAAAGTCAAACATGCGTGCAGGTATGAGTGAGGAGATCTTTAGAGAGCTTGCTAGCAGCACGAAAAACAGAAAGCGGCCTTGCCCATTCACAGTCAATCAATAACTCATGCACATTAATCATATCATTTTAAGTATGCTTTTTTCCGTAGTAATAATAAAGAATTTTATTTAAGTTATTAAATGTCACACATCGCGGAGGGATGTGGCGAGATTATATATAAATCGAAATAGTATTGGCATATAAGAATATGACTTCCGAAAGAGCTAATGGCTACATTTCAAAACGAAGACGATATGACAGAATACGACATAACGGTATTACGACTACCAAATATCTCATTAATCAACATAGGGAAAGTCGACAGTTAGGTGGTATTGCTGCAAAATAATTTCCATAAGTCTGACTGTATCGAAGAAATTTAATGGGTGTATCACAAGAAATAAAGATTACAGATATAAGCTTTTGATACAGATAACCAAATGATTACTCAAAATCAAAAAATCAACGTATTCAATTAACATTGGTAATTGATTTTGCAAGTGTTACAAGATGAATATACATAGACAAATATATAAACGTATGGTTTGAAACACTTATTATATGTTTACTTTGTAGCAAATACATGTAATACTTTAGTAATGGGTTTACATTATGTTCCAAGCGTTCGGTTCAACTTTTCTGTGAGAGCAACCATGTTAAAAAAAAAAGATGTGTTTTCTCCAATGCAAAAATCTAACAAGATAAAAAATGGCGTTCATTTGATATTGCCTTGTTAGAAGTTAAATCAATTAATAGCTAGCACATAAATTATGTGGTGCGTGCTTCAACTAAATTTATCACTCAAATTAAGACATACCCGTGATTGATCAGCCATTATGACTACGTGTTACTAAACAACATTTATACATTATTTGGAGATATAGCTGCAAAATAATTGCAAACTTTATTCGGTCTCTTCCAGTATATTTACTAGATGGCTTAAAATTATTCAAATTATTATCAATAACAAGAATGGTATAAATCCAAAGAAATCGCACTACAATGTCTTGATATCACCAAAAATCGCATAAAGTGGCATTTTGAAGAGCGCATGTCGACAATTTTGGCACTACTGTACGGAGATCAAGCGATCAATATTTTTGAATAAGTAATATAATAATGTTACATTTATAAATATTTCTCTTTGTTTTGCTGTAAATCAAAATATTGCTTATACAGTAAAAACGCAATCTTTGTCTGATTAAACTTTCAAGTCATTTTCAAATCATTTGCTCAAGTTATCTTCTCTAGAAACATATCTAGCAGAAGAAAAGCAAACAATGAGGCGCTCTTTGAGCTAGGCGGACATATTAAGAGACAGTCTATTGCTTGGAAGTAGCCTCCGATCAAGATGTTACCAAAAGTTCCATTATTTTTGGTTGATTACTACAAATAAATATTTTCTGCATGGCTCAGTCATGAGTTACATAAAAACTGTTATAATATTTTACTAGCTCTTGCTCCGGTATATCTATTGCTGATTCGAGTTAATTATAATAATGGTGATTCAGTAATGTCAGTCTTTGTGATTGAATCGTCTGGCATTTACAATACTTCTACTTTGAATTCAAATGTAGTGAGGGTAAAATGAGAACGGTGACTTAGAGAATATGAAATTAGTCTTCAATTGAATATATAGTAATAATATTACAACTTACATCTAAAGATCTACTCATCACCATATAATTTTGTCTTTTTTTTATAAAGTCTACATTTGTAGTATTTCTTCCCATAGTGGCCAATTTCTTTACAATCCTTGCATATCGGCTAAGGCAAAGATATTCAAGCATCAAATCTATGTTAATTATCATACCTACTACGTATCAATTTAATGGAATTGCTAGCATCTTGTTTTCATCTATTGCAATTTCATCTTTAATCAAATTTATTTTGGTATGAATTTGACGCTCACTTTATCTAAAATTTCATTTCTATTTCGTCTAAAGATACTGCTATAGGTAAATTCGAACTCAGGCTGCCTTTTAAAAAATATTTCTTAATATATTGGCTTTATATGTAAATTACTCAAGATTTATTACAAAATAAAAAATACGTTTACATAGCAAGTATATAAATTATACTATATTGAAAATTGTTTTGCGAAAATGTCACTTAACGACCGGGGAAAATTCTTCAAAACTGGATAACTGCTTCTGTGCCAAAATTCAGCTTTTGTTTATCAGAGCAAATTATAAGGGAACAAATAAAAAAAAACAATACTATACATTATATTTTAGCTTTAAGAAATGAGTATACTTTTTTTTTTTTTTATCAAGCAACTATCAGCTCCGGTATCTTGAGGTTTTGTAGTTGATTTAGTATAAATCAAATCACAAATAGACCTTCTATAAACTTTTTAAGAATCACTTACTAGTCACAATTAAATAATAAATTTGAACAGCATTCCGTTTGAGTCATAAGAGTTCCGATGTATACTTCTAAACAAGCAGCATTTATTACATACAATAACAAAAAAAAAAGGCCAAGGCTCCCTTGTTTAATTAACACATTAATCAACTTGTATATTATCCGATTTTTCTTTTGTTTTATAATAAAATAATAATGTGAGGGGGGTATATTCAATTACCGAGATTGAACAACAATGGAAATTCTATAGTTTATTCATTGCCAATTCCAGGAAGTGATATGATGGTGGGTTGTTGTTGGTATTCTGTATGTCGTTTGAGTCCCATACTAACAGATAAAATCTAAATTCAAATGAAATATTTAATACACAAAAAATAATTTCCCTTTGACATATATTTAATCATCAAACCTCATCCAAGAGTTGTCGAAGATGCATATTGTCTTCCTCAATTTGTTTTAATCTCTCTTCGTTGGTTTGATTCAAATGGCGAGTTTCTTCAAGTATCTCGGTCAAACTTTTGTTTTGAGTTTCCAAGTTTTCTAGAGCATCATCTACATAATTTCTACGGTTTTTGGCAGTTGCTCGAGATCTAAGATTTATAAATTTAGTGGTTTGTGTGTTTGTAAATTTTTGAATTTACTTACCTCCAACTCTCTGCAAGAATCACTGACGCTGCTACAGCAAATACAAAAGCTTCACTGAGAAAGTTTGCGCCGCTCTCAATAGCTCTATATAATATGAATTGATTAAGATTTGCGGACAAGAAAAAGTCATAAGCTACAAATAGTTACCTTGCATCGTTCAAAGGTCTAATTTTTTCAGTTTTATAACCCAAAAACTTCATTTTTAGGGTCATTTCCAAAGTATGTGAACCCTGAATAGTTGCTTAGTCTTAAAATTTAATAAATTTACGTTAATATTTTAACTTACTTGAGCCACACTTATACAAAATGCTTTAAATTTAGGATGTGTTTTAGCTTGAGTTTTAATAGAATTTGCGACAGGTTTCGCTAATGTTCTATCAAATTGATATCAATTACAATGTTCATTTAGAATATATTATTTACATACTTGACTAGCAAAGAACCAATTTTGATTGTACTCATTTTTGAATATGCAAATAAAAAAAAAAAAAAAAAAAACTAAATGAAAGAAAAAGTTCTAATTTGATTTCAAGACAAGGGTTGCTTTTGTTGGCTGACTGGCTGGTTAGCAACGTGGTGAACACAGCAGATGTAGCAGCACTATTAAATGAAAGAGCGTAACTGAACTGCGACTGCTTTCCAGTTGACTCATTCATTAATAAAATGCTACATCTCTACTGCATCAATTGAACCATCTCTTCTCTTTTAGTTTTCGAAAATGTGTGGAATTTCAGCTTTGATTTTAGCTGACCAAAGCGCTTCTGCCTGTCCAGATCTCTTTGAAAGTTTGGGTTTATTACAACATCGAGGACAAGTAAATGATTTTCTGTAATACATTTTGCATAATGAAAAAGTACTAATTCACTATCAAACAAGGATGCCGCTGGTATTGTGACATCTGGCCCTAAAGGTCGTCTTTATCAATGTAAAGGCAATGGTATGGTCAATGATGTTTTCGAACAATCTCAATTAGCAGCTCTTGTCGGTAGTCTTGGTATTGGTCATGGTAATAAATCTTGATTTTGATTCATATGTGGGGTCTACAATAGCTAATTCAATTGTACAACCGCTCTTCTGTTAGTCAGATATCCCACGGCTGGATCATCATCTACATCTGAAGCTCAACCATTTTATGTAAACTCTCCGTACGGTATTACATTCGCCCATGTAAGTCAATTATATATACGCTATGCTTTGTTGACTAATCTTATTTCTATAGAATGGAAATTTGACAAATGCTGATGAATTAAGAGTTTATTTGGACAAAATTGCTCATCGTCACATCAATACTGATTCTGACTCGGAGCTCCTCTTGAATATTTTGGCTAACAATCTCCAAAAGACCGGAAAATTCAGGTAATAAGAATCTATAGATGTGATTGTAACATCTCAAATCTGACCGGGATTTTATTATTACTCATACGTAGAGTAAATGAAGAAGATATTTTTACTGCAATCAAAGATTTACATCAGCAATGTAGAGGCGGTTACGCCTGTGTTGCAATGATTGCTGGTTATGGCATCATTGGTATTAGAGACCCTCATGGTATTCGTCCATTAATTATGGGTCGTCGTAAAAATCCTGCAGGATTTGACTATATGTTTTCATCCGAGAGTGTTGTTTTAGAATCTCTTGGTTTTACTGATTTTGAAGATGTAAAGCCTGGCGAAGCGATTATTATCACTCAAGGTGGTCATGTTTCTCGTCGTCAGTTAGTCACTGAAAAAGAGATCACTCCTTGTATCTTTGAGTTTGTTTATTTTGCTCGTCAAGATAGTATCATGGATGGTATCTCCATCTATAAAGCTCGTTTAAGTATGGGTGAAGCTCTTGCTGAAAAGGTTAAAAGCTCATTTGGTGATCAAATGGATATTGATGTTGTTATTCCTGTAAGTTGTATTAGTCATAGATGTCATGTACATGACTAAATAGAGTTTATAGGTTCCTGACACTAGTCGTGTTGCTGCGCTTCAACTATCTCGTAAATTAAATATTGTATACCGTGAAGGTTTCAATAAGAACAGATACGTTGGGCGTACATTTATCATGCCAGGTCAACAAACAAGGTAAATCATTCGTTGATTTTTAAAGATTAATTATGTCTAACACCTTATTTATAGACGTAAAAACGTCCGTCGCAAGTTGAATGCTATGGCATTGGAATTTCATGGCAAAAATGTGCTTCTAGTTGATGGTAAGCTCTTCAACCATAAATATACTATAATTACCTTGTATATATAACTGTTTTTTGTATTAGATTCAATCGTAAGAGGCACTACATCTAAAGAAATTATTCAAATGGCTCGTGACGCAGGAGCCAAAAAGGTGTATTTTGCATCATGTGCTCCCCCGATTAGATATCCTAACGTTTATGGTATTGATATGCCCACACGTCAAGAACTTGTAGCTCATGGAAGAAATGAACAAGAAGTAGCCGAGGAAATCAATGCCGACAAGGTTATTTATCAAGAATTGGACGATTTAATACAATCTGTTCGTCGATTCAATCCTGCTGTTGAAAAGTTTGATACTTCTGTATTTGACAATTGTTATGTTACAGGTGATGTAGATGAAAAGTATTTGGCTCATTTAGAAGGTGAGCGTAATGAGGAAAGTAAAGGTCGCTTGAGTATAGACAGTGATTGTGTTGGCTTGTACAATAATTATCAGCAATCCAAATAATAGAATATATGATTTAACTATATTTATAAAGAAATAAAAGAGATATTTGTTCCATTAGATTTTCCAACAAAACTAAATTTGCATCCATCGCCTAGACAGCTTTATGTCTGCATCTAATGGTCTGGAATATTTGCATTTATAAAAAAAAAATAGTCAGCATTGTACGTTATTACCCTACATGCTATTTTATGACATTGTTTCTGCGTTTCTTGGCTTAAATAGCTTGCAGTATATGTACAGAAATTTATAAAAACGAATGGTTAAAAGTATACAATGCATCCACAAAAATTTTTACAATAAAAGTGTAATCCCTCTGCAAGCTATTTTTATTAACTACTTCGACTACACGCATATATAAAGCACAAAGCACATTGACATTTCAACTGTTACGACAGGAAACGCTCTTTCAGCATACAGTAACTCATAGAAATTATCGCTCTAGATACTTGTGTTAATCATGTGTATCTTCTGTTATGTAAGATTAGAGATTATTGGTATCAATATTCATTGAGATAGATTATTTTGCTTTCGGCTTTCAGTTTTTTACAGCTCTAACAAGTAGGCTTTAGATCATTTTCAAAAAGGCTTCGGATTTTTATGTCCAATATTGGGCCAATTTTCTTTGAATCTGAAACTTAACTTACCTTTTATCTATGGCAATGGATATATGTTCTAAAATAAAAACGTTAACAGTAGAATCTAGAATATAAGTGCATCGGCCTAACATTAAACTAAAACTGACCTAAAATTGATGGTGAGCTTTAAAGTCTATACTTAGGATACTAATTGTTTATTTTCAAAAGATAGATCCAGTTATAAACTAATCTGAATTTTTTGTTAAAGTAAAAAATATTGATTTTTTCCTGAGCCAGACAATCAAAATAATGGCTCTCTTTACAGCTTAAACCTATGGATAACTGAACCGCAAAATCGATTTGACAAGTTGATTCAAAAAACAAAATTGTCCAATGGCTTGTGAATTGCAAAGTTAAACTAGCCTATTAAATGGTTTTTGTACAATTTTGTATTTTGCATCCATCTAAATAAAACCTAGAAAACGTTTTACGTTAAATTTACATAAAATACGATTGAGTTTTTAAAAGGTTTTTTGGAGATATACACAATTTTTTATAAGAATGTTTTAAATTTCAATAATGGAGGTACTGAGTAACAAAACCATCTATCGATTTAATTAATAATAAACTTTTTAGTAAAAATTTTCAAAGAGAAATTAAGCTTTTTGTCAATTTTTTTTAAAAAAATTCAGAGTTTGGATGGGAATATGCAACACTTTTTTTATGGTACTTTTTTTAGACATTTTGAAGAAATCTTTACGGAATATTAATATTGTAAAAAGAACTAAATTGAGTTCGACAGTCCTCAACAAAGTTAGTGATTTAATTGTAAAAAAAATGCTGCTCGATTTAACGAATATTTTAAAATCTACTACAAAAGTGCCAAAAAATGAAATAAAAAAAGTACTCAAAATTTTTTCAAACTTAAAAATATTATAAAGCGCTTCAAAAGAACTAAGTTTTTGTTGTGTACACAGTTCTGTGGTTCTGTATAGGCTCCTTGGGTTAAGACTATGGGCATTATGATACAGTTTGTTATAATATGTTCTATATTGCTGTATAGTATTTTATAAAGCTCAGTTAATATTGTGAGATGTGAAACCTGTGTGTCACATAGGTTTGATTAGATATGTTCATACTTATTTAGATTACTCATAGTTAAAGAAGTTTAGATATAAAAGAGATGTTTTTCATCTTATAATAAAGTTCTTTAGTTTTTGTTTGTTGTTTTATTTTATAATGGTTTCTTTATTAATTGATTTAGTACATATTTTCAGCATAAAGATTAATAAAATTTTATAGTGTAACAGTTTTATTATTGAAAATCTTTAGTGCAACTTAGTTTTTTTGCAAAGATATTTAAGATCAAACTTTTTAATTCTTGGCAGTAAAAATGTGTAGACATGTAGACATCTGAAACATTAGCATTAAGAGAATTATACTAGCTGCTAGAGATAATAGGATATTTTTAGAGACGCATTCTTGAATTAAAGCTGAACATCTAAGATACATCGCCATCTAATTTTTTCTTAATGCTATTTAATGAAAAGAAAATTGAGCGAGAATAAAAAATGAGCCAAGTTATTTAAGAAAAAGCAGCGAAATTTACGTGTTTTGAGACATTCATCAGATATTATGTAAATTTGTGAACTGGCGCTTGTATTAAGCTAGATCTTACTTTTCCGATGTTTTACAATATATTAAAATATCCAAAACGTCAGGAATCATTAATTTTTTTTAGGTACGATAGCTTATTATATCTAAATTAAGAATTATTTCTGTATTTTGTTTCTGGAGTTTTTGATTTTGAATAATTCTACTATTTTTTTATACAAATATAACCACTAGAGATCAGAAAAAAACTTCTAAATCATTTTTTTCTAAATCATATCTGCACTTTATTTTGTTATATTTATAGTACAATGTCTAATAAACTATAGTATAAGTATACACCAATGACAACCCGTAAATTTTATAATTAATTGATACTTTTTTGATAGGCAACCAAAGTTGTTTGGCAAGTTATACCACACATTTTGATGAACAAATTTAAATGGCAAGTCTGCTTTTAACATTTTTATAGAACAAAATAGCCGAAATAACGTCAGTATTTGTGCTGATGAACGGTTTTGTGCTGAACTAAGATACTATTTCCACACATAAGAAATCAAATGTCATCTCAAATAAAACTATGTTCTAATATTTAAATAGAGATGGCATAGATTTAATCATAAAATATGAAAAGTATGAGTAAAGTAACATACAATAAAATAAACTGAATTATATAATTAAAAAACGAGTAGAATCATAAAATAAACCTGAAAAACACATAGACCAAGGTAAGGATTGTTCTATGTGAATCATTAACAAATATGTCGAAAAACAGACATTAAAAAGGCGCCTTGATTATGTAAATCAAGAAGCTCAATATAAACCTTAAATCACGGACAAACTAATATATTTATCAAAAGAATAAACATATGGATGTCGCATGAGTAAAATAGAATCATACTTTTGTGATTCAATAAAAAGCATGAATAGACGCATGGAATGTAGCATGGTCTGATAAACATTATGGTTTAACAAATACTCTAAATTGGTAATCCCGTGGTTCCTAATTCAGATAAGTCACTGACAGTTACAGTAGAAACTGCCAGGCATAATGAAATTACAAATAGTATAAATAGAGTAGAAATATAGACTTATTGCACACTATCCATTTCTTAATAAAGAAGGATTTAAACTGTATCTTTCTTAAAGCTTTTCTCATTTTACTGCAGGTTTTAATAAATTTTGTATTCAAAAACAGTTTCCATGCATTTATCATTGTCCCAGATACGGATTTTACTGAATGGAACATGTTTGGTGAGTATAGTAGTAACTGCATCATAAGTTTAATTTATTTAGAAATGACCAGCTTAAATTAATAAACCAAATTTTAGATGAAAATAACACAAATTTTGTTATAACAGGGTTTTCGGGAATATACAGTAGTTAAAACCAAATGCAATTAAAAAGAATTAATAAATAATCTGCTGTTTTCTAACTGTATAATAAAGACAAGATAACGTTTATTTAGATATACTGTAAAAGTATGGTCTTTTATAATGATTTTGTATCGAGTTCTTGAGATATAATCAAGGGCGATATTAACTACTATATTAGGTTTATTTGAGTAATTTATAGATTGACGTTAAGCAATCGTAATTAAACCGTGCTTGCAGAGCTTGTAAGTTGCCTTGTTTCAATGCTGCGCTGTTTGTTGTGCCGGGGTCTTGATTTGATATATCTTATTGAGTACTTAAATATATAGCCGCTGTAGAGGTTAGTGAGTATAGTGCTTGTCATAGAACAGCAATTGTTACTATAGTAAAAGTTACTATAGTAAAAGTTTATATATTTGAATCACAATTTAAATGTCAATCTCGTGTAAATAAATTTGACATCTTGTACAACATCATCAATTATATAGAAAGAGATAATCAATGAACTTGTTAATAAAGAAGTCCATAAATTTTCATTATGTCTATTAAGCAAGTCCTTAAATTTTTATATTCACAAAGAACCAATAACTCTTCTACTTTCCAATCTGCAGTGGAATTACATACTAAAAGCTTGATAATCATAAAATAACTTAATTTACAAGTATCACTCATAGAGTTCATGCCACTTGAAATATTAAAGTGCAGCAATAATAAAGAGATACTCAAAGTGAAC
>JAEPRC010000389.1:0-40423 GCA_016758945.1 Mucor plumbeus
ACTAAGTAAAAGAACCATTTCTGGCTTATAAACTATATGGTTAGAGGGTTGCTATCTCGAGTTACAGTCCATTGAAGTTGCGTTTTTATACACTTTAAATGGAAATAGCTTTATAAATAATGTATGAATTTAATTAGGGTGTTTGCTAGATTTATTATTCTACTTTATATATCTGTTTTGAAATATTATTCTTTGGGATTGCTTTAAAATTGCAAGAGTTATCAACTAAAAAGTAGATTGTGTGGTAATTTTTGCGGTATTTTAAGATACAGTCGGCATAAAACGGAGTTTGATAATTTAAGCCTCGTAATTTGAGCTTAGCATGTAGTAGACGTATTTTGTGAAGAAATTTTTTGGTAAAGTCTTTAGGGAAGTGTTATAAAAAGTGTTCTATAATATACGCACCCTGACCTCCTGTATGCTTCCAAAGCATAAGGTTGTGCTCAAATGAGAGCATCTCATATATCGACTGAAGAGCCAATTCGAAAGTTAGAAAATAGTATTTTTAAATATAAATTCTTTTTGCTTGGATAATTACAAGTTTTTTTTAGTGCTAAGCATCATTATGCACGTCAAATATTTTGAAAGATAGAGTCGGACGTTTTTACGTTGCTGTATTTGGTTGCGTTAGCTAATTGAATTTACACAGGCTTATTTTTGTATCCACAAAGTACCGTTTCGTAAAAAATTAGAGATAATGTCTTCATGAAAGCGATGATTTAACCAGTAAAATTACAAACATTTAGCATCCTTATTAAAACCTGCGTCAGTACATTTACTATTTATTACGGCACGATATTTCTAAATTTCCCGTTATATTCCATTATTTTATGAACAAAACTATGCCCTTAAATTATCCGATTTATGGGCAAAAGTTTATTTGTTTATGGGCATTTTCATAATTTTGTACTTACTACTGGAACCTCCATTGATACTCTTTACGAGAAAATCCAAGTCAATATCGGAATTTAACCCTTCAGCGGAGGACGGAGCAGACATAGGAGAAGAAGGAGATAAAATTGACTTAAATAAATTGAGAGGAGCAGCGAAAAAAGAAAAAGCAAAACACGAGGAAGCCACAAAAGAAGAACCAAAAAAAAAGATACATCAAGATTGCTGCCATTCTAAATAAAGTTTTCAGTGCAATTAAATAAAAAATCGTTAATAAACTTATTATACAATAATGGCCTTTTTATGTTGTAATTATTCTCATACGATTTTGACAGCAGAGCAGCAGCAGCCCAATGATGAGCACAACATTGCAAAGGAAGACACAAAGAAAAAGTAATTTGCTCCAACTTTATGCAATATACCTTCTTTACAATGTTGTAAAACTCCCCCAAGTTTAGCCTGCGATTACCATATTAACTTGTCAACCTTGCCTCCAAGCATGACAAGGCCTTCACTAACTGACATAACCTTGTTTAAAGTCAAGCGACTATGTCTAGATACAAATTTCTTTCTAATTTCCTTGCATGCTTTTTCAATAAAATGCTTCATACGAATATCTTTGTAGTCAGTTAAAAAGTTTTAAATGGTGTTGTTGTAGTTGTATGGCCTTTTTGAAAAAGTTCTAGATAAGAAAAAAAAGAGAGAGTAATTCAAAAACGTAAAATTTTCATGATATTATATTTGCTTTATGGCTGATTACACTGAATTCATGAACATTTGACTGACTATACTAAATTCATAAACATTTGACTGATTACGCCAAATTCATGGTCATTTGGCCGACCAAATCTTCACTTGATGGCTAGTTGCTCTAAATTTATAGACATTTTTGATCGAAAGTCCATAATTTCAATGTAGCCAGTCATAAAGTAAAGCTTTAGAGCTTTCTATATTGTTTGCTTCCTAATTTGGAGATTAATAAAACTATAAAAATTCTTGATGTTATTATGATGCGCCTCTTTGAAGATTTCCTTTTAATTTTGCAAAAACTAAGTCAATGTCTGTATTTCCGTCGAAAAGTTTATAATTCACCAAGAAAAACAACAAATGCACAACAGAAAATTTTTACCTCAAATCTGAATGCTCTTCAAAATAAAGCTCGACCTGACCCAACCAATTACAGCGACATTAATGATAATGAGTCTAACAACAGCGATGGTGATTGTTGTATTCCACCAAGTATCATACCTTATCGCCTTCTATAACCAATCAATAGATTATACAATCCATTAATTACTATTTAGAATATGAAAGAACAAGTCTAGAATCGGATATAAGAAACGCCTAGTTTATTATTTCTCAGTCAATTAACCTAAAGGCTCGGACCACTCAAATCATGACACCATACTCTTTAACCTCAGCGGTTAATCATTCAAGTAGCTGTCAAGATATATCAAATCACAATCCAGGCACAACAAGCGCAGCATCGAAACAAGGTAATTCACAAGCTCTACAATCACAGCTTAATTATGATTGATTAACATCAATCCATAAGTTACTCTCAAACAGATCTAATAGTTCAATACCGCTCTTAATTGTATCGCAGGAACTCAACACCAAATCATTATAAAAGGCAATACTTTTATATCTAAATAAACCTTATCTTGTTTTTATTGTACAGTTGAAGAACTGATTAATTACACATTCTCTTTTATTGTACTCTTTTTTAAATATATTATCGCAAATCCAATCTTATATAACAGTGATCCAATAAATAGTACTGACTCTATAGGATATGTTGAAACAATGAATTATACGGACGCAACAAATGCAACCGAAATGATGAAAATAACAATTATGATGAGCAAGGTATTTTTTATTGAAATTATAAGGGTGCATTTTACGTTTTTAATCGTCTAATCTCAATATTTTTACTAAATTTTGAATATCAAAATGCGAAAATTTATTCAAAAGATAGCAGTAATAATCCAGAAATTTCAGATTCATTAGCATTTTTAATCAACTCTGTCAAGTTCGCAGAATTAAATCGCGTTTCAAGACAAGTTCAAATAGATATTATGGTAGATTTGATCATGAGTCTCTAAAAATGCTTCCCTTTTTATTTAGGAATTTAGAGGTGTTATTGTTGGCCCTGATACCGTTGGAAGATTTTTAAGAAAGTTCAACAATGTTAATAATGATCTTGTCAATTTTTATCCAGTATGTTCACAAGGTTGCCAGCTGTTTGACTCAGAGGACGCTACAGCAGTAAATTGTCAGTATTGCGAAACACCTAGTAGATACAAAAATCCAGAACTTTTTACCCCAAATCAAGAACTGAGAATTGTTTCAGTATGTGCTGCTTTTTCGGAGATGCTTTTGAATAAAAAGATTAGGAAAGTGATGGATTATTGCCATATTACTACTGAAAATCATAAAGCTGGGGTTTATAAGGACATATTTGATGGGGCCATTTATCGCAATATTTATTTGAATGAAAGAACCCTACAGTATTCGGGTCAAGTAGAGATGTAGCAGTAATTATTTTTGTAAGTGGCTTTCCTTCAAAATATTTACCCGGAAACTTATTAACAATTATTCATTGTATTATAATGGATTTTGATCCATCCTTAAGGTAAAGTAAACTGTGCTTCGAAAGATACAATTTAGTTCTGATATTATGTATTGTAAAATGCTTAAAATTTATATATAGTATACAGTATATCAAGATAAAGTTATGGTTACTTTGGCTATTTGTACTGGACCTTGGAAGGCTGCCAAAATAATGTGGTTTTTTGGTGTTATACTTAAAGAAACTGATGCACTTAGTAAAGATGGATTTGTTTTGGAGCAAGATGGACAAGTTACTTACAAAGAAAATGCTTTTTTGATGGGTGTCACTGGAGGTGTACCTGGAATCGCAGAAATTATGGGTCATCCTGGCAAGTATCAAATTATCGTTTGACAATTCGACTTCTTTTTTGTAATTTACAATTTTACGTCAATATCAGTGATCTCATCTTTATTCTGAAATATTTCACACTTTGGAAAGCAGACATTCAATCAAGAGTAATGGGTAACTTGAGATGATTGGGAAATATGATTAGTTACCGAGAAATTTTAGCAAATAGCAATGCGTGGTTAATAGTGGATGGGTATACACCTTTTGGGGAGTTTATATGGTTTTAGAAATACGATTTACACATTTACTATCAGTAGGGTAATGGTACTTTTCGATATTAATAGCGTTTGCTTAGAATGGTGAAGTAACATATCATACGTTGTTTACCTCGTATATAAAATGTTGAATTTATTTTCTTGTAATCCAGATGGAACTGGAGAGGAGTAGTGTTTTAGCGTAGACTGCGAATTTGCTAGCATTGTGGTTGAAAAGAGAAAAATCAAACGTTATTTTTGTCTTTGGCTGGATTCTATTGTTTACGCTTTATCATTATACAGATCAAGAAAGAATTTGACTTCAAGGGCCGGTCATTATGTCATGTTTATTTCGAGCAGATATGGAAATATAAAGCATTAGGAGGTTTGTTTTGTTTTGGAAGTTCTATGCTATTTCGCTCATTTGCATTGTGGTATAACTAAATTCTTAGCAATTTGAAAGCTCTTAGCAATTTGAAAACTCTTTATGAACAAGCCTGCTGGTGATTCCATGAATGAATTTGGGGTTCCAATTGTTGGGAGACACATAATTGGTGACTGGTATGCAGTTTTTGTTGCAGAATATATACTTTATAACGTGGGTTTAGTTAATTACAAAGATAATAACGAAGGCATTTATAAATTTATCTGGCCATATGCTGTATTTGGCGAAAAGTTTGACAAAAGGGCAACTCGTAAACCAAACGATATCTTAGATTCATCAGTGTAGTAGTTTGAGCTGTCTGTCTTACTGTTAAAGATCTTTTTGATATTTTTTTCGCTGTTAGAAAATGTTTAGAGTTTGTTATGTCTTGCAAATAAATTTGATTTTGATCCCAAAAACTTAATTTTGGCTGCGCCAAAAGTATTAATATTCTCCTTAAGAAAATAATTATTTCATTCTTATTCAAAATTTGAAGTTGAATTATATTTTATTTTAAAAAGGTCCATACTACTTTTATGAGTTTCGTAGATAAAACAAGTGTCAAGGTGAAAAATTCTTATAAGTATTAATTTTACACATATTTTTATAGCCGAGTTCCCTTCTTAATTTGTAATGCCCATAAATTGAATCAACCTTACGCCGTAATGAATATGTAAGTTCATTATTTGGAATACAAAATCATATCTAAACATTTGGAATTTGCCGATAATTCTCGTAATTTGAGTAGTTAAATAAAGGTTTTCCGAACAGATTGAGTTGAAAAAATAAACGATTTTTATTGGCTAAAACTGCTACAAACACCACAAAAATAAAAAAACAAAAAAACAGGGTTTTCCCCTGTTTTTTCATAAAAAGCGGAGTTTGAAATATGATTTCCCTAAGAACGAGGAACCATGTTTCAAATTCCATAAAACCAAAGTATTATGGGCCTACCCCCTCCTTTGGTGGACAATGATGAGCCTCAATAACTGCTAGGTAAGGCTCGCAAGTAATTGAGTAAGAGGTACAGCCTATCTGATCTCCTGTGCTCTGGTCAAATCAGTGAAGTCAAGTGTCTGTGATAGGCACTTTCACTTGACATGAAACATACAAAATAGAAAGAAGAACAATTAGTAAAGCATTTATGAGTATTTTTTTTTTTTTTTTTTTTTTTTTTTGCTTACCTTGATCAGTTAAAAGATAGAAAAGAAAAGAAATGATGTAAGAAAAGAAATGATATAAGAAAAGAGAACAATTAGTTGATTGCTTGTAATGCATTATTTATTATTATCATTTTGCCTACCTTAATTGTTATAAAAAAAAACAGAAAAAAAAAAAGGAAAAAAAAAAGGATTTTTTAGTTTTTTGAAATTTAGATGACGTTCTAGCTCTTAGAACCAATCAAATTTTTCTGTTTTTTACATTTTTGGATGACGGCAACTCTAAGTTCCAATGAGATGGAAGCCCAAAAATATGCGTACAAAGAAAAATAGAAAAAATAGCAAAAACATACGAAAATACATGAAAAGCATAGAAAGTGGAATACAGTAAAGCAACTAATAACGCAATACGAAATAGAAAGCAACCAGTCCAATTTTTATACTAAATTGCCCTTTTGATGAAAATTATAACGGACGCTTTGTTTTTATTAAACGACTAAAAAATTGTGAAGAATTTTAATGTTGAAGTTATTGATGAATTTAGTAAAATCACTCATAGAGAGCTGTAAAATATGTGGACTGATTTCTAGTATTTATATCTAAGTTCTACGTCTAAATAGCTATCTTTTAGTACTAGATTTGTAATAGTCTGGTGATTTTTTCTACTATTAGGAAAAACTGGAAAAACTAACATGATATGAACACAAAACTCAATAATACAACCAAATTTAAAGTAATTAAATAAATGTCGACAGACCCAAATTCTTCTCTTAATAAGCTTTTATTTTCTGTAAAATCTATTATAAATTTATTGATGTATATCACTACTTTCTACAACGTCTTTTTTTGGTAGAAATTTAAAAAAATTCAGTTTCATCCCGAAATCCAATGAAGAGCTAATCAATACGCTGTGTATATGATTTTTAACCAAAATATCTGAAGCGGGTGGATTAAGAGCAACATTTTGGTATCAAATTTACTTGGGGGTAATTACATTTCTATGGTATAATAATTCATTTTTGTGCGTTGTCTTGAAGGTTTTATTAACGTAATTTTAATGATATTTATGGCTGAAATTCCAAAGGTAAGATTGAAAACCAAGTCGGTAGAAATCTAGTAAGTGTTTGTAAGCTGCTCCACACAACAAGTTTCTAATATTAATTAAACTTATTATTAAAACCCACTGATGGAGATTTTATCAATTGCACCTTTTTTATACATAGTATTTCTCACATGATTTCCAGCTCGGTTTCGGCTTCTATGGTTTTTTCAAGCATATTCATGAATTGTGCCCTATTGAAAAAGCTAACATCTATTTGATTTACATATCTCAATTTAGTCATATACGATACATTTAGTAAGACTTATTTTGTATAAGGATGTCTGGTGATTATGATTTTATTCACTAAAACAACTACGAAGTAAGGGTTTCTTACGGTTTCATCGCTGTTTTTGGCAAAAGTTAAGGTTTTGGGAGGAAAGATAAGCTGATAAATGTTGAATTCATATGTTCTGGTCTGTCATCATAAGGTAAATCCATTGGTTTTAAGTTTTTATGATGGCTGATAATAGTTGTGGTTTTATTAACTAAAATGATTACCAAGTAAATAATTCCAAATATCTTTCCCGGCGTTGTTCTTCCTCAAAACCTATAATTTCGACAGGAAAAATAAGCTGATAAGTATCAGACTTACATATTCTTGTTTATTATAATGCAACAAATCTAGTGATAAAAACTATATAAAATAGTTGTCAATGATTGCAGTTTTGTTGACTATGGCGATTACTAAGTAGGTTATTTTTACGTCAGTCTTCACCCTGTTTTTAGACAAACATCACTATTTTGAAAACCAAATACCCTGGTAGTAGACATGGAATTTATATATTCAGACTAGGCATTATCCTTTGTATCTAGGAAGACAAACTTTTTTTAAGGGTCTTTAATAATTGCGGTTTTATTCATAAAAACGGCTTCTTAACAGGCCATTTTCACGCAATTTTTTTCAGCTACCTTTTAACAAAAACCTTGATTTTGGACAGAACAACAAACTTGTAAACATTCGCTTCGCATATCTTAATTTTGCAACATAGAGTGTATACACTAAATGAAGTTTTTTATAAAAGTTGTCGATGGTTTTGGTTCGATCCACAAAAACGATGTTAAAGTAGACTGTTTTTATGCTTTTTTTTCCTCTGCGTTTTTACAAAACCTTGGTTTTTGAGCAGAAGAATAAGCTGGTAGATGTATAATTTATATACATTAATTTATTAACATATGATAATTGTACGGATTAAGATTTTGTATAACGGTTTTCAATAATTACAGATATATCGGCTAAAACAGTTACCTAGTAGATTATTTTTCCACATTTTTTCGGCCTCCTTTGGAAAAAAATTTCATTTTGGGCAGAGCAACAAACTTGTAAACACTTGCTTTGCATATCCTAATTTTTTAACATACTGTACATTTGCTTCTTCAATTTTTGTATAATGGTTGTCAATGATTGAGAGTTGATCCACAAAAACAATTTTCAAGCAGGTCATTTTCACGCCTTTCTTAAAGTTGCGTCTTGACAAAAAGTTTGGTTTCGGACAGAAAAACAATCTTTTAAATATTTACTTCATATATCTTTACTTTGTTACATATTTTACACGTGCTAATTTAAGTTTTTATAATAGCTATGAATTGTTGCGGTTTCATTTATCAGAATCATTTCCATGCATGCAGGTCATAATTTCATAACAATGCCTTTTCTAGCTACCATTTTTACAAAAATCTTGGTTTTTCGGTAGAAGAATAAATTGGTAAATATATGATTTACAGTATTTATAATAATTTATTGGCATACGGTACTTGTAATGATGCAGGCTTTGCATAAATTCTACCAATAATTACTATTTTATTGATTTCACCAATTTACAAATTCGTAATTTCTGCCTCTTTTTTTCAGCTGCCTTATGACAAAGAGAATGGATTTTGAACAGAATATTAAACTGGTAAATACTGGCTTCGTATACAGTATACTATATGTCTTAATTTTACAACTAATAGTACATTTACCGACTCAGGCTTGTATATAAGAATTTTAAATGTTTGTAGTTGTATTGGTTAAATCATTGATTTCATGCAGACATTATCGCTAGCTTTTATAAAACTGTATTTTATAGGCACAAAAATAAGCCTACGTAAATATGATAAACTCACGCAACCAAATACAACGACATAAAGACATCTGAACTTGTATGTGTGTATAATGCAGTATATAGTAGGAGTTTTCAATAGTTTTGTTAATTAAGAAATATATACAGCTTCTCACTATGGCCTCCTGGATGCTTTCAGAGCATATAGATGTGCTCAAATAAGACCGTCAATAAACTTATTAAATCATCGATGGGCCCGTATGAGAGAATCCCAGATATTTACTGAAGAGTCAATTTATGAAAAGCTAAAAAGCAGTATTTTCAAATGTACATTTCTTTTGCTTGGCTAATTACAAGCTTTTTTAGTGTAAAGGATCATTACGTACAGCCAATATTTCAAAAGATATGCGTATTCAAAGTTTTCAAGATTTTGAAGCTTCAAATTTGATGTGGCTACAAGCACATACAGTATGTGGGATAATATGTACATATTTATCCATTATAGATCTTCATTATATATGATTCTTACTTAACTTACCGTTGATATGAATAGACGTTAAACCACCGAAGTTATATATGCTAATTCATACTAATATAAATTTTTCACGGAATTTTGATTCTAACAATTTCTATTAAAGCACTATAAGACCAATCGGCATAATGTAGACTTAATCACACCGTTATCACCAAGGGCCCACAAACTTCATTAACATGTCGACTGGCTACTATCAAGGAATGTATATCCAAGAGATATTTGTCGGTTTTTTGTCTATTATTTATGTTAAATATCAACCCAATTCCACATTGAATCTGACATCCAAATGGAATTGAAATAGTATAAATACTTTTAGAAACCAGGACCTGATGGCTCCTGGCTTCCTTTTTAATTTAATAATGAAGACCCTATGTTTTCCGTGATATAATCACTTGTAGTCTTCTTTATTTTATTGTATTGGAAATAATCGTTATTTACTTATAACTCTCAATATTATTGGCTACATATGGATATACGACAATTAACTAATCTCTCTGGTGAAACCTAATAAAAAAGAAGATACTTACTTATTACAATAATAAGGCCTTATTAGCTGAAATTTAACGTAATAATAAAACCCTACGCTTATCTAGTTGAATTCTTATTGTCTTTTTATAATTTTTTTCCGTTAATATCTAAGAATAATCCGTAACATCGATGGTTTTTATAAAGAGCATTTACTTGTAATTTATTTAAATTTGATGTTGTAGTATTCCACTATACGCTGTTATAATTCCTTGGTAGATATATCTGCAAATCGAACTTAGAACGGAATACAGAAAAGCTGTTCATATCATCATGTACAGTATACATTACTAAAACGACCAGATGCAGCTGCTGATTGGGAGATTAAATAGCACATGCATGCTCAATGCTTATATTGTCATCAGTCGAAATTTTTCCTCAGAGGATATACAGTATATGGATAAATTTTTCTCATTCTTCTGTCCACATTTTCTATTGAAATTTTAAGTGTATTATTTTTCTTTATATATCTGTTTTGAGATATTACTCTTTAAGATTACTTTAAAATTGCAAGAGTTACTAACTGAAAAATAGATTTTGTGGCGGTTTTCTCGGCATTTTAAGATACAGTCCGCATAAAATGGGGTTTGATAATTTAGGCTCCCTAATTCGAACTCGATATGTTATGAATATTATTATAGAGTTCAAAACAAACTAAAATTGGTGTCAACTAAAAATTGGTATCAACTAAAAATTAAAAGATACAGCAGCCTTTACACGGTATGATGCTAAGACCACACTCTTCACTGATTTTAATAAAAGTGCACAGCAAGCTATAGGTGCATTTTGGCAGTGATGCTTTTTAAACACAACACACAGTAAGTTATGGATGTTGCCTTTTGAGATTACGTTGTACAAGATTTTCACGTACTCTCATCATGTAAAGTTGAAAATTATTTGAATTGAAAGTCGGCGAGATAGAGCTTTTATTGTCAGTTTGTCAAGATTGTAAAAAGTAGGTCTCAAATAATGATCAGATAGTTTTGGGTTTTTTTGATCAAAATTCTAGAGAATGTATCTTCCTTATATGGGCTATTCACATCAGTATAAAAATTGAAAACCTGATACCAGAATACAGGTACAATAGCTCAGCATTGACCACAACTGATTTAAAATTAATCGAAAAAAATGAGTACCGAAATTTATATGCTAGTTTTCGTTTCAGCAAAAAATATCAATTTTTTGTTAGTTTAATCAAGGTAATAGTTCACAGTTTTGGAGCAAAACTGAAGGTATTCTTTTTGTATACATTTATGAGAATATCTTTATGGAAGATTAATATTTCATAAGAAATTAAATTGCATATGACAGAGTTCAACAGGACTTCTATGATACGAATAAAAAAATTACTGTTGTTCAATTTAATGAATTTTCTCAAATGTGCTACGAATAAAAAGCCAAAAGAAAAAGGAATAAAAAACTTTCCAAAGCTTTTTAAGACTTAAGTATGTTATAAAGCGCTGCAAAATAAGTAAATTTTATTATTAAAAACTGTTAGTATAGCTTAATTTTCTGTAGAAATATGAACGCTCAAAGTTTTTAATTCATAGCAGCAAAATACCTGTAAAATCTGAAACATTAGCACTAAAAAATTTATGCCAACTGCTAAAGATAGGATATTTCCGGGTTCTTGTTTTTGGATCAGAGTTTAACATCTCAGGTATATTGGATTATAGCTTTTTTTGGCGTTATTTAGTGAAAAAAAAAATGGAGAAGGGATGAAAAGTGAGCCCAAGTTTTCAAGAAAAAAACTGTGAAGCTTGTTTGTTTTGAGTCTCTCACAGAACTAAAATAAATTTTAGGAATATGCAGCATAATATGATTAATTAATAGCTATTTAAAAGTGCGTGCGGACATATTTCAAAAGTGTTTAATATGAATTTAGTTATAGAAAGGAGGGAACACACCCACTTCAAAATTGAAAATTTCAAAAGTTTAAAATTCTGATTTTGCTCTAGCAGGCACTAGTATAAAAATCTATTTTCTGGAAATTACCAGAGTAGGTTAATTAGGTTTGTCAATATTTAAATGAGACAAAACCAAAGATGTAATTTGTAATTTGTAATTTTTTTTTTTTTTTTTTGTTGATTACCCAGAAAGAAAAGCAATTAAATGCTACGAAATTTTTACTTCTACGTAGTAATAATAAAAGTTATTCTAGTGCTTACGATACCCCGCCCATTTCATACCGTCTACATATGATATATCATTTTGATGTATTAGAAGGTAGGCTTATTAGCATTTTCAATATCAAGTCTAGCTCATAATCAAAGATTTCCAAGTCAAAGCTTTAATAATACTCAATTTTGTCGTGTATTTGACTTTTGGAATCAAGCATTTATAGGTTATAACAGGTACGACTTGCCAAAGCGCAAACGCTTGTGGTAAGCAGTGTTTTTAAGATCAAATATATTCAAACTTCGTAGAATGTTGCGAACTCAATTGAAATTCAACTGCTTAAACATTGTAATTACAGAGTGTATGCTTATATTCAATAATCAAGCCTAAAGAATGTAAAACTAATTTCAAAACTCGCTTTTTTTTTATATAAAACAAATTATAGCAATTCTATTGGCAGTGTGCCTGCAAACTGAGTTGCTTGATTAAGCCAATAATGGATTTTTAATCGTCGAGAAAGAGGGCAACAACCTAGAAAGTCGCACATGATGAAATATTTCCCTTGCCTTTTTTTTTTTTTTATAAAAAAAAATTAAACCATGTCTTCTTCTGATATTAACCCTGATCGTCCACTTCTCGTTGGTCCCGAAACTCCAACAAAGCCGTTTCCTTTTGCTTTACAAGGAACTGTTGTAAAAGGTTATGGTAGAGGTTCAAAGCAATTGGGCATTCCTACTGGTAATATCTCATAAAAATTGCCGTGTCTTATCCTAATTTTCAAACTGTTTTTTTTTTTTTTTTTTTTTCAATAGCCAATTTATCTGATGAAGCCATTGATGCTCTTGTATCTGGTCTCGAGACAGGTGTCTATTATGGTTGGACACAAATAGGAGAATTGGGTAGTAAAGTATATCCTATGGTAATGAGTTTAGGTTGGAACCCTTATTTTAAAAATGAAAAGCGCTCAGCAGTAAGTTTTTTTTTATGAATTTAGTCTTGACGGTTGATTTTAAATGCATCATTAGGAAGTACACATTATCCATGAATTTCCTGAAGATTTTTATAATACACCTATTCGTGTTTTAGTATTAGGTTTTATTCGTGCTGAACAAAATTATCCATCATTAGGTAAGCTTGATTTAATCCAATTAGTGCATAATTAACGCTCATCAAAACATTCATATAGACGCTTTAATCAGAGATATTAAGACGGATGTTCAAGTTGCAAAACAATCACTTGCAAGAAAACAATATACAGATACTAAGGAACATAACTTATTCTTTGAGTAATTAATTAATGTCAATATGACATGATATCCAATTTTATGGCGTGCTACATAGAGAATATATTATTGCGTGCTACATAAAAATTATATGCGATGGCGTGCTACATGGTGATAGAATACACAATTTATATATGTATATATATATAAATAAATGTTAAATACACAATTTTTTTCTTTTAATACACAAACATTATCATGACATTATCTCTTGTAGACCATATCAAGGGCAAACACCCAATTGGAAGTACTTTTTATCTGATTATCCATCATGTAAATCAAAAAGTTCGTATTGCTATTCATGGAAGAAATGACAAGATTATCTTGCAATGTATAATTTTATACGTTTTGATACATGTCAAAAGTATTAATACTGTATAATTAGCTGTATCAGATGTACCATTCATTCAATCCTCCTATGGTCAAGATATAATTACTCCCTGTGATGGTGGTGTATTCAAAATTACTGAAATTGAAGATGGCCCTATAAATACAACTGTTGATCAAACAATCGATAAAATTGCATTTAATGAAAATGGTTTGAATTTAACCGGTTCTATCAGATTTTCTGACGAAAAAACTATAAATTATGTATTTAAACTACAGGAATTATCAAACAAGCAGCTAGATTTTAGTATTCAACTTAATCTTGATAATGATACTGAACACCATCGTATTATTTTTAATTTTGAGAGTAATGCTCAAGAAGACTTTTATGGTTTTGGCGAACAATTTTCATATTCTACCCTCAAAGGACAAAAAATACCTATTTTTGTAAGAGAACAAGGTATTGGTCGTGGTGAAGAACCAGTAAGTTTAGCTTGTATTAAAATTTTGTACCTGAATTAATAATTGAATTAGGTGACATCCATTATGAATGATCCTTCTGGTGTATTTGGCGAATTTGCAGGTGGAGATAGCTTTACAACTTATTGTTCCGTACCTCAATTTTTATCTACAGACTACCGAAGTCTTGTATTGAAAAATTCCGAGTACTCTAGTTTTGATCTTCGACAAGATGATCGTGTTACTGTTCGCCTTAATGCGACACTATTAGAAGGTCGTCTGTTTCAAGGGGATAATTTACTTGACTTAGTTACAGAATACACATCATACTCTGGTCGCATGCATGTACTTCCTGACTGGGTTTCAGACGGCGGTGCGGTTGTAGGTATGCAAGGTGGGTCTATAAAAGTGCGTAAAGTAATTGAAAAATTACAAAAGTATGCCACTCCTATTGCAGCTGTTTGGCTTCAAGATTGGTGCGGTAAACGGTTACAAACGACACCAAATGGTGTAGAGTTTAAGCGATTGTGGTGGAATTGGGAAAGTGATGATACATTGTATCCTGATTGGAAAACATTTGTCAATGATGAATTGAAAACTCAAAATATTCGAGTATTATCCTATGTCAATACCTTTCTTGCTAACGTAGAAAAGAAGCAATTATTTCGAAACAATTATTTTTTAGAAGCTCAGACTTATGGTTATCTCGTAAAAGATCCATCAAGCAAATCAGAACATCAAACTTTGATTATAAGTAGTGGTAGCGATTTCGAGGCTGGTATTTTAGATCTTACAAACCCAGATGCCGTTGTTTGGTTCAAATCTATTATAAAACAACAAATTTATGACGCTGGAGTATTTGGTATGATGACAGATTTTGGTGAATATCTTCCGTATCATTCAGACAAGGCATCTCTTTATTCTGGAATCCCTGCAGAAGTTTATCACAATCGTTATCCACAAGAATGGGCAAAACTTCATAGTGAACTGGTTCATGAAATTGGGTTGGAAAATGAAGCAGTCTGTTTTTATCGAGCAGGATTCACTCGTACACCTGGATACATTAATCTCATGTGGGCTGGAGATCAGAATGTAGCATGGGATGAATACGATGGTATCAAAAGCGCTGTAACTGGTATGCTTTCTGGTGGATTTTCTGGATTCTCAATTACCCATAGTGACATTGGAGGTTATACAACTATTTCTGCGGCACCCCTTTTGGAATTAATTCGCTCAAAAGAGCTTTTATTTCGCTGGATGGAATTGTCTGCATTTACTGCTGTGTTTAGAACGCATGAAGGCATTATTCCTGAATTAAATGCCCAGTTTTATGATGATGAAGGTAAAACAAATCGCATTATTACCGAGTTAATATTCCAACGCTTTATATAGAATCATTCGCATATTTTGCATTTTGTGCAAAATTGTATACCTCTTTGTCGCCTTATCGTAAAAAGTTGATCCAGGAAGCTCATACCAAAGGTTGGCCATTGATGCGACATCTTGTTTTTTACTATCCACAAGATCCCATTGTGCGCCAAATCACTAGTAATCAATATTTACTAGGCAAAAGTGTCTTGGTTGCACCCATGCTTGCTCCATCCATGTCCCATGTCAAGGTATATCTCCCCAAAGAGGAAGGTGTTACATGGCGCCATATATGGTCAAACGAATCGTTTATTGCACAAGGAAAAGAAATCAATGTCGAATCTCCATTTCAAAGACCAGCTGTATTCATCAAGGAACCTCGTCAAGATGAAGGTCTTTTAGATGAATTTATAGCATTTACCACACAAATCATTTTAAAGGAATAAAATAAATGTTTATTTTTCTCTTTCATTTAAAAAAAAATGGCTATATACATACATGTCGCATTAGAAACCTCTCTCTCCTACTCTCCTTCTATTCTTTTTCTCTTCCACATCTAGTAATAATTTTGTATAATTTTTCTATGCAGCTTGATTCAATCTCTTGTAAGCAATGATATCCTTGATGGTAATCATTTTGATATTATGTTTCTTTGCAAAAGCAAAACAATCATCTCTTCTTGCCATATCACCCTTAGGATCATCTTCCTTGATAATTTCACCAATACAAGCAACAGGAGCAACACCGGCTAATTGACAGAGGTCAACAGCAGCTTCAGTATGACCAAAACGATCAAAAGTACCACCGGGAACAGAACGTAAAGGAAGAATATGGCCAGGACGCATAAAATCTTCAGGCTTACTTGTAGGGTCGGCTAATTTACGAGATGTCAATGCTCTGTCGTGAGCGGAAATACCTGTAGTTGTGCCATGAGCATAATCACAAGATACAGTATATGCAGTTCTCATCAATTCAGTATTCTTTTCAACCATTAAAGGTAACTGTAATTCATCCAAACGTTTACCAGTGGTAGGAGCACAGATATAACCACTAAATATATACTTGGTTTAAATACATATTCACTCCATTTATCTTGTGTTGAAACTTACCTTGAATAACGAATTAAAAATGCCATTTGTTCGGTTGTAATTTTTTCGGCAGCAATAATTAAATCACCTTCATTTTCACGATCTTCATTATCCATTACAATGACAAATTTGTTGGCAGCTAAAAAATATGATGATATGAGTCATACGTATTTATATGCACAAACATCCAAGAAAAAAAAAGAAAAAAAGAAAAAAAAAGCTTACCAAAATCTTCGAGTGCACTCTTGACAGAGTCAAACTCATGTTTATAACTTGCAGATTGTGTTTCGACCATGTTTAATTATTTTATATGTATGAAAATGAAAAGAAAAAACTCTAAATAAAATATGTCAGCATTTCTCTTTTGATCAAATTTAAGATATTGTATTCGTTCCCCGGAAACATGGGACTGGGAAAAGAAATGTGTAAGCAAATGATAATGCTATTAATCAGCTCAAATTTGTTTCTCCTTAGATTATTAATCAATGTAAGTTTTTGTTATAAAATTTACTGATTGAAAGATCAGCCTCATCTTGATATACGAATATTTATTTATATAAGAAAAAAAACTATTATTTTTTATCAAAAAAGTTGTTTTACTGGTCGACAATCATTAATGAGTGTGAGAAAAATAATCTGTCAAAGAACTTTCACATGTAAAGTCATACGTTTTGGCAAAGAAATGTGTTGAGGGTGCTGGATATCATACAACACTTGCTGTGGTTTGATTTGCCAAAAAAAAAAAATCCATATTAGGGAATAACCTCCACACAATACCATTATGTAATCCTTTACACTGCAGATACATGTTCATTCGTCACTGGTTTACTAATATATACTTTTGACAAATTCTTGGTTTAGATTGTAGTTATGACACAAGTTCGAAAATAAAAACATTTGCTTTATGTTGTGGGCCTAAATAATTGATACAAATAGACTCAGATGCTAGATTTACATTTTACATGTTAAGCCGAATATGTGCCATATTGTTCCTCATAGAAAGTGTTTAGACAGCATTTCTAATTTTAATTAAAGCATAGCTTGACTCATAGAGCAGTTAATGAATAAATCATGTTTCGATATTAATGTAATTAAAAAATTTATAAATATATAACAATCTAGAACCGAAACTCTAGAGAAAAGATGTTCCGTATTTAAATCAGATTAGAGATAGAGGCAGTTTTTTTTTTTTTTTTTTTTTTTGAGAAAATACACTGGAAAAATTTAGCAGGTAAAATCTTCGTTGACAACCTTTTAAAAATAGGGTTTTCGATGGATCTAAAATTATTTGATTGTATCCAAATGTACAGAATAACTATAAGTATAAATGCCATGTCTTGTTTCGCTTTTATGAAGAGGTCGTTATTGGAAGCAACCATAAGGATTTGGGATTCGAAATTTTGTCAGAAAATTGGGAACTTTTACTATAGGATTTATTAGCCACAAAAGCTTTCAAATGCTGTATTTGAAATTTAATATTCGTAATTTTGGCTATTGTTTATAAAATTTTGTTTTTTTTAGTCTCATGGAAAAAGATTAACGGTAAATGATTTATTTGAGATGAAAAAAGCGCATCAAAGCACAGTATTAAGGCCTCTATTAGTAATCTCAAATTTGTGCTATTATATGTGATCGCCCATACGAAAAAAAAAATAACTCTAAACATGATTTTTTCAATTGAATACATTTTTTCACGATTTTTAATAAAATTCGCGGTAATAATTAAGTTTTCGTTAGCATAAACTTTTATACAAAATGTGCACAAATCAAACATATAAATTTACGGATAATTTACAGAAAACTAGATACAATTGATTCTTTGACTAATAAAAGCAATGTAATATTATATAATGCATTTTTAAAAAGCTTTATTTGTATGTTTTCGAAAAATACAAATGCACTATACAATTATGTAAATATGTTATGCTAAGTATACATGTGTTTAGTTGGATGTAGATCCGTAATGTAAATTTGCATTTATAGGCTTTCTGCTCAAGATAGAAGATGTTTCGCTCTGAAAATCTTCTTGATCTGATAACACATCCTCGTCATTAATAGGCACGCGACCTTCCACAATTAGTCTTCTTCTTTCTTCATTGATATTTCCCATAGGATGATGATGAGGATATAATATATAATGTTGGACGAGGAAAACTGCGTCATAGGCTATCACAATTACCCCTAAACCTCTAAATAAGAACTTTAATATCATAATAAAATACTAATGAATAGTTTTCCTTACAGCTTTACATTATCCTAAATTATCGTAACATCGATTTAGTATATAAATATCATGAATATACTTGGGTACTAACTTACACCTTCAATACCAGACCAATCTCCATCAATAGATGCATCTAACAATAATTGCACTATAGACAATAAACCACCTGATAAATCCTATTAAAATAAAAATGGAAACACACGTTATAAGATCATGTTACAGAGCACAAATTATACATGTTTCCTGTCTTACCCAAAATATATACTCGATACTCCAGCCCTGTGTAGATTGACGCTTATAATTCAGCCAGACCTGTACAATATTTAGTATTTAGAGATGTATATACCAAAAATCTAAAACATTTACTTGAGGCAAGTATTTGATAAAACTGACAATTAATTTGACAGAACTCAAATAATACATAAAATCTAACCAAATAGCACCACCATAATGTATGGTAGAGATTACCAACACTGATCCCATGACAGTTAACCAAACAAAAGATGCAGCAAAAGATGAAATCTGTTGACTTTCATGTTTCTATTAATTAAATGACAAGAATAAGGTTTTTCTTTTCTTTAATAGTTGGTAATTGACAATAACACAAACCTTATAAACACATGTTTGTAATAAAATGAATAGAGAAATAAGAAAACCATGCACAGCAAATACTACATCGTTCATGCGAACAAGATTATTTTCGCTGTTTGGATGTCTTTGTTGATCTTTCAAAAGAAATTAGTCTTTTTTCACTTTAGCAATATCTACAACTTTACATTGATCCCGAATTTCTTGGTTACAATAAAAAGCTAAATTATAAATCTGGAGTAACACAACCATGTCATGTCATTTCGTTTAGTTTAATGTCCTCTTAATTGAATGCGTAAACATACCGAATAACAAAAAAAACCAAGCACATTGTAAAATAAGAAATCGATTGAAAGACCTCGTACACTTTTTTATAAGGTTATTTACTCATTGACTGAGGTTTTATTAAATGAGTACTTACCTCTTTCGCTTCCAGTTCAAATAAACTTGAGGGTAAAAACTAATGGACCAAACGAAAAAATAACTCTAATGATGCTACTTTGTTATTATTGAAGATGAACTTTTTACTGTCAACAATATATATATATATATATATATATATATATATATATATATATATAAATACAATACCCAACCAATAATGTCCGAAATGATATCCCATTTATTCAACGGTACAACGCTGTCATGGTCGATTAAAGTAGGTGCCATAATGAAAACACACAACTTTTTAACAAGAATAATAGTTTTTTTTAAAAAATATATTTATATATATATAAAGAAACATGATTAATTAATTACATGTTTGTTCGAAATTCTTGCTCAAACCCCGGACCGGCCAGTCAATATGCATTCACTGCCATTTAGTCATGTTGGCATAATCTCAATAAATAATAAATGTTAAAGTATCAATAAATGCTTGATTTTATACAAAAAAAGAAAAAAAAAAGATGCCGTAATGCTGTTTATTTAGCAATACAATATGAAAATAATTAACTACTTGGAACCTTATTGCCATAAATTCAATCGAGGCGCTATTTTATAACGAACGCTGCACTGTCTACAAAATAAAAAGTACAGGCCTCATACTACAAACCAGTTATCACATACATGCCTTTACTTAATTAGGAGTTATAAGCTAAACTAAAGTATTTAAAAAATGTGTTAACAACAAACTTTCTTTTCTACTTGAATGCAAATCAAACTGCGAGTCGTGATTACGACATGTAGCACACAACAATACGATACATGATTACATACTAAATAATTATATGAGTAATATAACAAGCTTTTAGACAGAAAAGTATCGGTCAATGCTCAAAGTTTCTAATCTTCAAAATCAACGTGCATTACTTTTTTTATAACTAATTCCACACTTAACGACTTCCAAAGTCTACCTTGAACACTGTAAAATATATGTGGATTTATCGTATTATGCTACATATTCTTAAGTTTATTTCATATTTCGCAAAAGACAAAAAAAAGTGAAATTTACTGCTTTTTCCTTGAAAACTGGGTCTCATTTTTCATCCTTCTACCCATCTTTAGCAGTTGGTATAAATTTTTTAGTGCTAATGTTTCAGATTTTACAGGTGTTTTACTGCTATGAATATTAAAAACTTTGAGCGTTCATATTTCTACAGAAAATTAAGCTATACTAACAGTTTTTAATAATAAAATTTACTTATTTTGCAGCGCTTTATAACATACTTAAGTCTTAAAAAAGCTTTGGAAGTTTTTTATTCCTTTTTTTTTTTTTTGGCTTTTTATTCGTAGCACATTTGAGAAAATTCATTAAATTGAGCAATAGTAATTTTTTTATTCGTGTCATAGAAGTCCTGTTGAACTCTGTCATATGCAGTTTAATTTCTTATGAAATATTGATCTTCCATAAAGATATTTTCATAAATGTGCACAAAAAGAATACCTTCGGTTTTGCTCCAAAAATGGCCATTGTGCTGAACTAAGATACTATTTCCACACATAAGAAATCAAATGCCATCTCAAATAAAACTATGCACCAATATTCAAATAGAGATGGCATAGATTTAATCATAAACATGAGAAGTATGAGTAACGTAACATACAATAAAATAAACTGAACTATAAAAATAAAAACAAGTAGAATTATAAAATAAACCAAAAAAAAAAAAAAAAAAAAAAAAAAGTATTCAAAAATCTGATCAAGTTTGGTAAATAAATAATTTAAAATAAATTTAAACATTAAGTAGGGCTAAAGTTTACAATGTGTGAAAATTTACTAGACAAAAAGAGCCAACAAAATAGACATTAAGGCAGCACCAGCATTGTAATTGTAATTAGCTGTTGCTATTTATTATAAGAAAGAAAACTTTATTTGAAAGAAAAAATAATGCATACTAGATTTGTAATTAGCTGTAGTACATTTTCTATACGTGTAAGCTTTACATGAGAATTAGTACGAATTTCATACACAAAAATCTTAAAAAGCAACTTTCACAGTCTATTGTATGTTGATATATCATCACCAAAGTGCACCTATAGCTTGCTGTATATCTTAATTTCAATAGTTAACAGCTGTTTTTGAAGGATTTTCGCATGCGTTTTTTGCTTGAAGAAAATGAAGCAACCTGGAAAATACTTGTAATTAATGAATATTAAATCAAAAAACGGGCTGCAAGTTTCAAAATATATATTAGCGCTTCAATAGTATGCAGTAATATAACTTTAGCATTTCATTACTTTACTGGTTAAATTGGAAAAACCAAAAAACGACTTTTTCCAAGTGTATTTTATGACTCATTAGACCATTTGAAATTAGAAATAGCCAAAATCAGCATATACGACAATGACAGCTCCTGTAGTTAACAAATAAGCATTCTCTTTATAGGTATATGTGATCAAATTTGTAGAGTAATTAGGCTGAAATTTATTTTTAAAACATTCACATATTTCTTTATTCGCTCATTCATATATATTTCTTGTAAAAATTCTTATCAAATTTATTATACTTTGAGATTATTAACTCCAGATACGGGTACATTGCCATTTAAATCACACAATTCTCTTGAATTTTACCATTAAAGACATTTTAAAAGACAAAAAGGGACTTATTCAAAGGGTATAGAGATGTATATAGTCCTTGTACATTTTTTAAAATTCATGATTTAGGTCAAGCTCATTAATTGATGGAGCTTTTCCAGCTTTTTAAGCACTTTCTGCGATGTCCCATTGTGTCTGTTATTCTTTGAAGAGTAATCATACCATTTGTATAGCGTTCACAAGCACAAAAGCATCCTTGAAATGATTAATAGTAAATTGTTAATCACACAGTGTTTTCCGATCTTTTGTAAAAAAAATCTAATTGTATTTATTTTATGAGACATTTTGTAAAGCTTTTTGCTTGTGTTAACAATTGAGTTAAATTGATATCTCAGGCAATTTTTTTTTTTTTTTTTTGTGAAAAATAAAAAATACTAAACGTAGCTTTATATGCTATAGAATATTCTATACAAAGCTGTGCATAAATATGATTTAGGAAAGCTGAGAATTAACTCTTTACAACTGGTAAAAAAAATGCTGGTGCCTGAAATATTTCATATTTGTACAATTTTGTTGATGCTATTTTTTTTTTTTTTTTTTTTTTTTTTTTTTGCAAGATCACTACATGCGGATGAAAAATGGCAAAGACCTTGTGATTTATTGTTTGACCATGTCTGATAATCTAGTCAAAGTAGCACGATAATCGTTTTGATTCGTACCTTTTTCATGGCTGAACCTATTTTTCACTTTATAATATCTATCAAGATGATACTCACAAATATCAGTATCGCCTTCAATGTCTTGTAAATGAACTGCAGTAGGTAATTGTCTACAAATGGATCCTACGGGAACAAATGGTGCATCCCATATAATTTTTCGAGTTTGTGTATATTGTTCTGAATCTGATTTCCATTGATTTACTTGATCTTTGAATTCTTTTGGATTCAATGATAAATTTTGTAATGTATTTTCCATTTGTTGTAACTGTTCGACATCTTTTTTTGATATGTCGGTTTGGATACCTTGATCTATATATTCTTTTTCCATTAAATTTAATTCTTCAATATCAGTTCTCGATTGATTGTAATCTTGTTCTGTTTTTGTCAATTGCTCTTCTAATTGCTATTTGGAATCATAAATATATAATGCACATAATATATTACTCAAAAACTTGCCTTAATTTTTTCATCAAATTCTAACTGAATGTTTCTGCATCTCTCATCAACTCTTTCCATGATTGCATCAGTTGCATCATCATCATCATCATCATCATTATCATCATAATTATTATTATCTTCAATAGTTGATTGGTATACTGGCGGTTGAGGGGGTATCTCGCTATTATGAATTGCTAATGCTTCTTCTGTTAATGATATAATTGGTTTTTTACGAATCGGTTCAGAAAAAACTGATTTTGTTTTAACGATTTCATTTGGTCTATTAAGAGCAACTACCACAAAAGATTAATTAAGTCTATTCTAATGAACATCGCGTTACTTTTCACATACTTTCTGAATGTATTTGACTTGGTAATGAATGTGATTTAAAAGAAGAATATGAAAATGCCAAGTCCTTATCAATACTTGGATGATTTACACTTGATTCTTCTGTGTATTTATAATATTTGTATTCTTCTTCTGAATCCATTATAAAGCATAAACGTATATTTATTAAGATAAAAGCAAGTTTTTATTATTAGAGATAAACAACAACAATCAAAGTAAAGCATTTAAATAAGTCACGTACAACAAACATCAAAAGTGTTAGTTATAGCTATAATGATGCCTTGAATTGTATCTTTGATTGTGTCTCTGTGGTTGTTGTTGATAATAATAATCAACCGGTGAATATGCATATTGCTGAGGTTGTTGATGCTGCTGCTGCTGTTGTTGTTGCTGTTGTAGTTGTTGAGATGGCGGTTGAGGTAGAGGTTGTTGTTGCATTGAATAATAGGGTATATCAGGATTATATCTAGACATTATTTGTTGCTTGTTAGGTGGAATATTATCCATATAATTACTATAATAACCACTATCATAAAAACTAGGCTGATTATCAAATAATTCATCATCCATCATATCACCATCATCATAATATACATTATAAGCAGATGAAGCTCTTGATACAGATCTAACACTTTGAAGGTCTCTTCCTACAGATCTACTTTTTCTAAGCTTTTCATAAGGAATCATCATTTCATCCGTATAAGGTACCATAGGTAGAACATTAGTTTTCATCATCATTTGTTGTTGCTGTTGTAGCTGTTGTTGTTGTTCTTCATGCCATCTTGCTGATTCAATGGATCTAGCACGAGGCCTTCTTTTACTTGCTACAGTATGATTTGAAACAAGAGTTACTGCAGGGCTTGTATGATCAAATCGATAGCCACCATTGCTTTTATTACTAGCATTACTAGTACGACGAGAAATAGGTTTTCGATTTGAAACAAACATTTCATCATTATTATAGTTATTTCTACTATTGCTACTTCTTCTACCTTCATCTACATATTGTTGTTGATGATTATAACTAGATCTAGATGAACTACGAGTATTATTTTTCATGTGTTCTTCTGATCTACTTCTATTTCGAAGTCGTTTCTGTTGATATAATTGTGGCTCATCTTCATCTGCATCATTTTCTTCTAGCGCAATATCTCGTTCATTTTCATAGTAATATTGTTGTTGTTGTTGTTGATAGTAGTTACCATTCATTCGTGTAGGTATAGAATTATCTAAATCATCTTCTTGTTGCTGTTGTTGGTTTAGTCCCATTTCAACTACCTGCTTTTGCAATTGATGTAATTGCTGTTGTTTCAATTGTTTCTCGTAGTATGTCAATTTTGCTTTATTATTTTCTTCTTCTCGGTTCTTTAATACATTTGTAAGTTGGTCTTTAGTTTCAATAAGAGTTTCCATCATTTGATGACGATGAGTAAGAAGTTCTTGCTCTTTACGAGTCCATTCTTCTCGATCTTTGATACGTTGTTTTTCAATAAGTTCCACTTGCTTTTTAAGCTCTCTTAAAAGAAATTCTTGTTCATCTTTTTGTTTTTGCTGCATTTGTTGGTCTATTAAAAGAGTTTGTGGTGGTTGTGGAGGCGGAATATGTTGCTGAGGTTGTTGCAATTCGTAATTTCTCATAGTAGGCGTTAGTGTTTGCTTGTTATGATGTTGTGAAGGTGTGACAGTAATAGCAGATGATTCGGATGGTGGACCAGCGTTGGACCGCCTCTGAGTATAATGTTGAGGACTCACGGTTCGAGATGAAGAGTCAGATAAGACACCACTAGCAATTGTATCTTGTTGTAACTGCTGTTGTTGCTGTTGCTGTTGTTGCTGCTGCTGTTGTTGTTGTTGTTGCTGTTGTTGTTGTTGTTGTTGTTGTTGTTGTTGTTGTTGTTGTTGTTGTTGTTGTTGTTGTTGTTGTTGTTGTTGTTGTTGCTGCGGTAATGGAACAAGCAAAGAGTTTACAATCGGCTTGTAAGAAGGTTTCTTCTTTAACGTAGGCAAATCAAGGAGATCTGTTACTCGATCATCTTCGGTTGTATCAGATAGAGACTCGAGAGCAGATTCGTAAACTCGGCTTGAATCATCACTCATGATAGTAGAATGTGAAGATACTTCTGCGGGAATTTGGCGTATCTGTTGTTGTTGATGCTGTGCTGGTTGTGTCAAATGGCGAGCGACTGGCTTAATAATTTGAGGCAATAAAGGTTCTGAAATAGTTTATATTAGCTTTTGTTTTCAAATGTTAAAATAAAATGTACCTTCTTGAGGTGTTGGCAACAAAATGGGAGAGATTTCTTGTTGATGAATGAGTTGCTTTGGTTCATCTTCTTCAATTTGGGTCTTGTCATGATCAAATCTACCTAAAATGGCGCGAGTAGGGGTTAATAGTCTTCGAGGTTTGGGCATTACAATGGCAGGAGGAGAAGAAGATCTCGCATCTGTACCCATAACAATGGGAATTGTTGACATGGTAACGGTAGGTTTAGTCAGTTTGTTAACATTTGGTGATTCAAATTCTTTTGAATCTTGTTGCAGGATTGTATTTGATATATTTTTGTCTGATTTTTTCTTTTTAAATAGTTTCATCATTGTAAAGTATAAAAAAAAAGAGAAAAAGGAAATTTTAAGTTGGTTTGTATACAATATCTATACAGTGCAATAAGTTCAGCAACTGCTTAAATAGGGTTAGAAAATAAATAAAAACATCATGTCCAAAAAGGGATTTTGTACGTAGTACAATCAGCCTAATATTACAATAGCAACAACAACGTTTTTTTTTTGTTTTAACCAAGTTTCTATTGAATTTTTTGATTGATTGATTTTTTGGAATAATATGATAAAGGTAATAAAAAATAAAAAAAGACATTAAACTATTTAAATTACTGAGAACCCATTTCCTTGGCGAGTTCTTCAGCACGCTTTTGAACATCATTGATATCACCTTGCATGTAGAAAGCAGATTCAGGCAAGTTATCGTGCTTACCACCCAAAATTTCTTGGAAAGAACGGATAGTATCAGCAAGCTTGACAAGACGACCTTCATAACCAGTGAAGACTTGAGCGACAGCAAAAGGTTGAGACAAGAAACGTTGAATCTTACGGGCACGTTCGACAACAAGCTTATCTTCTTCGGAAAGTTCATCCATACCCAAAATAGCAATAATATCTTGGAGAGACTTGTAGTTTTGGAGGATTTGTTGAACTTCAGTGGCAACCTTGTAATGCTCATCACCAACAATACGGGGATCGAGAATACGAGACTTGGAATCAAGAGGATCGACAGCAGGGTAGATACCCAATTCAGCAATAGAACGAGACAAGACAGTGGTAGCATCCAAATGAGCGAAAGTAGTAGCGGGAGCAGGATCGGTCAAATCATCAGCAGGGACATAGACAGCTTGGACGGAAGTAATAGAACCGTTCTTGGTAGTAGTAATACGTTCTTGCATACCACCCATATCAGTGGAAAGAGTGGGTTGATAACCGACAGCGGAAGGAATACGACCCAAAAGGGCAGATACCTCAGAACCAGCTTGAGTGAATCTGAAAATGTTATCAATGAAAAGCAAGACATCTTGACCCTCATCATCACGGAAATATTCAGCAATGGTCAAACCAGTCAAAGCAACACGAGCACGAGCTCCTGGGGGTTCGTTCATTTGACCAAAGACGAGAGCACACTTAGACTCACCTTCCAATTGAATGACACCAGTTTCAATCATTTCGTGGTAAAGATCGTTACCCTCACGAGTACGTTCACCGACACCACAGAAAATAGAGTAACCACCATGAGCCTTAGCAATGTTGTTAATCAATTCTTGAATCAAGACAGTCTTACCAACACCAGCACCACCGAAAAGACCAATCTTACCACCACGAGCATAAGGAGCCAACAAATCGACAACCTTGATACCAGTCTCAAGAATTTCGGGAGTAGGAGATTGATCAACGAATTCGGGAGCTTCAGCGTGAATAGGACGATGGGTCTTAGCATCAATAGGACCACGTTCATCAATGGGTTCACCAATAACGTTAATGATACGACCAAGGACTTCTTTACCAACGGGGATGGTAATGGGAGCACCAGTATCAACGACCTTTTGACCACGAACAAGACCTATTCAAAAAAAAAAAAAAGTTCAGTAATCTAGGGGCTGCTTCAAACTTCACTTCGATTTTTTTTTATAAAAAAAAAAAAAAGAAAAAAAAAAACTTACCTTCAGTACCATCCATAGCAATAGTACGGACAGTGTTCTCACCCAAGTGTTGAGAGACTTCAAGAACAAGACGTCCACCAGAATGATCCTTGACTTCAAGAGCATTCAAAATAGCAGGCAAGTTATCTTGTTCGAATTGGACATCAACAACGGCACCAATAACGGAACTAACAGGCAATTGTTAATAATCTATTTATTCTAGTATTCTGCCTTATGCTTTATGCTTACCGAATTTGACCAGCAGAAGCAGCTTGGGTAGAGTAAGCTATAAAAATAAACAAAAACAACAATATTAAATTTCCATCCACAACATTTCAAATTCAAAACTTTTACCCTTGACAGCCATAGGCTTCATGGCAGACTTGAAAAGGGCAGCATTAGCCTTTTGGGTTTGGAGAGCGGAGCGAGAGGCCGCAAAAATACGATTCATAGACATAATAATGGTTCCTATAAAGTGTATAAAAGAGAAACGATTCAAAGGGTCTTACTGTAACAAAAATAAACTGAGTTACAAAACCAGGGTAAGGTTGGTAGGGCCAGTCATGTTTAATGTGCCCCTGGTGTAATTTCAACAACGTTATTTGAACTCAGGATAGTCAAATTGGTGTCGTGGTGATCAATACAATAGACAGGCTTTTAAAAATTAGCCCTGCATTGACCTGATTTGCTGATTAGCATAGCTCAATTTGTAATTGTGTCCCATAATTTTCATGAGGATAAGGCAATTTTGTATCCGATATCTAGATATTTCGTTCATATCATAAAAGCTCAATCAAATCAAAATTTAAGTTTTTATAGATAAATTTCATATAAATTAGCTCAAATAGCTTAGCTACAAGTCCTAAGGTCTAATAACATTAGTCATTTCAAATAACTTATGATGATATTAGATTATGGTTTCTGTTCTGGAAATTATTTGCACTATTGATAAAGTACCAAAAAACTACTGATGAAACACATACTCGGTTAAACATTTGGCACCAAATGCAATGCAAAATTCACAAAAGAGCAGTACCGCACAAAACTGCATAATAATGAATGCGACGTCAACTTTAGTTCAATAGTTTAACGTGCAACCATTCAGCTTTCACTCTTTCAATCTTTCGTTCGCCAAATTCCTATCTATATTAGAAAATCAAGAACAAAGTTACTCTATACTTTAAAAATCTTTTGGATCACAAATTAACTTTGTTGATCACTGAAAATCTTAATTCATACCGTTGCCAAAGGTTGAAAGACTATTGTCACAACTTTAAAGAATTTACTGCAATTGATACCAACATCTATATTAAAATTAATTTAAAAGTATTATTTAGTACAACTTAAAGTATTATCTCAGGTTTTTTTCTTCTAGGTTTACTTAGAAAAAATACTACAATCCAAATTTTTAAACAGATCGCATTCTGTAAAAGTGACCTGAAGAATACACAAATTTGCACATCTGAGTTTAAAGATTATTTTGCCAAAATGACAAAAAAAAAATGACAAAAATTAAAATTTGGATTTACTCAACAAAATGCATAAAAAATTGGACTTGAGTAATAAATATCTTAAATAGTATTTTTAATTACGCATCGAACCGCGTAAAATTTGCAACAATTTTATGCATAAAATTTATTGTAAATTGGGTGTCTAGTTTTGGTGGTTTTTTGCTAAAAAGTACTACTTTTTTCGATATATTTTTAGATTAAATTTAACTAAAAGGTAGTCAGTAAAAATAGCTACAAATCTAGTGGTTACTTGCAACTATAACTTTATTTTTCGTTGAGAAAACACAATATTTATTCAATTTTTTTGAAATCACGATTTTTGATGACGACCAATCACAAGGAAAAATGCCCTGATGTTTTTGCGGTCAAATCAAAAAATTTCAATCACAAGTTTCTCCATCAAAAATCCATATTTTTTGAAGGAATAAAATGGAGTAAATAGAATTTAATTGACATTACTGTATGAACCTATAACAATTCTGCTATTTTATTTGAATACCTCTCAATTTCTTTAAAATTTAGTGAAAAAAAATGAAAAAAAAATTTCTTCTTCAAAATCTTTTCAAACTTAAATATAATATAGAGAATTTAAAAAGAAGTAGAGTTTACATAATAGTTATATCACAATAGCATAATGTTTTTTTGATATATCGCTTCTCAAATACCTATGATTTTAGCGGTGGAAATTTGATACCTTGATTTTAAAGTATTTTTCTCGCTTTTTATTAATGTCATTTAAAAAATTCTTTTTTATAATGTACCTCTTAGCACCTCAATTATAAACTTATTTTTTTTTAAAAAAAAAAGATTTAGTATCAGTAATCGTACAGTAAACTAATTTCAGTACTGGCTATATCTAGCGTAAATTTGAAAATAAAATTGAAATTCCGAGCAATTTTTCGTGCATTTGCTTGACTTTTGATCAATAAAGCAAGTAATGAAGGATAATACCTAATACGTTACAGCTATGAAATTAACTGTAAAACCAACTTCCATTGATCAATTGATAATACCATGGGATATGATAGGAGATTATGAAAATTGCATTTGGATTTTACACAAAACTGATTATTTAGGCAAATTGATAACTCAAGCCAATAACGATGAAAGCTTTAAACGCTGTCATAAAAATTTGCTTGATACATTTCACGACCAAAGAAGAACATAACTTTCGTAGTTGTTCTTCTTCCCTTTGTTTAGTCGCTCTTTTCTTTTTATATATATCTAATTTGTTATATTAACCACCAATTTAAATAGAAAAGATCTTTGAGAAACGACCACGGCAACAACCAGCAAAATGATGTAAATTGAGATAATTATAGTAACTAATTGTGTTGATATTGACAAACTAGACGTATTTCATAGTTTTAATATTGATGAACTTGTTGTACACTTTCCTTATGATAAAATATACCCTGAACAATATCAGTACATGTGCGATTTAAAGAAATCTTTGGACGCACAGGTTTGTAATAAATTCACAAAATTTGAAATCACACGCTAACGGTTAACCTTATTATTATATCAGGGCCATTGTGTATTAGAAATGCCCTCCGGTACTGGTAAAACTGTTTCTTTACTATCCTTAATTGTTGCTTATCAAATGGTAAACTATTTGATTCAATCTGAATATATTTATAAAACACTAACATGTTTTGCGTAGCAATATCCTGATCAACACCGAAAATTCATCTATTGTTCACGTACAGTTCCAGAAATCGATAAAGCATTAGCTGAATTAAAGAACTTAATGGCATACAGACAATCTCAAGGCTTAGTGGAGGATTTTTTCGGTGTTGGGCTTACATCTCGTAAAAATTTATGTTTAAATCCAAAAGTGTCAAAAGAGAAAAAGGGTAAAGTGGTAGATTCAAAATGTAGAAATCTTACTGCAAGTTGGGTCCGTGCAAAAGCTGGTGTTAATAAAGTTGGAGGAAACCAACAAGAAGAAGAAGGGGAGGATCCAATGGACCTAGATCAGCAGCGAAATGATGTGGAATTATGTAATTTCTATGAGGTGAGTATAGAGTTTTATAGAAAACTGCTGTGCAAAAAAACAAAAAAAAAAAAAAAAAAATTAACTTGGAGCATTTCATAGACTCTTGAAGCTGCTAATTCACCAAACCCTATTCCAAATGGTGTATATACATTTGAAGATCTTAAGATTTATGGCAAAAAAATGCAATATTGTCCATATTATCTTGTACGACGAGCAGTAAGTTATTTGTAGATTATATCGTTGCATGAATTTGTTATTAACATAATATAAGATTCCATTTGCAAATGTGGTGATTTATTCATATCATTATATGCTGGATCCAAAGGTAGCTGAACTTGTTTCAAGAGAGCTATCAAGAGATTGTATTGTAGTTTTTGATGAAGCACATAATATTGACAATGTTTGTATTGAATCTTTGAGTATTGATTTAACGAGACCCATGTTGGATGCAAGTGCAAGAAGTGTTGGTGTATTAGCAGACAAGATTGAAGAGTAAAAATAGTATTTCGATTTGTTTGATTACAAGTGAATTAATAATTGATATTTAGAATCAAAAAAACTGATGCTCAGAGATTAAAAAATGAATATACGAAATTAGTTGAAGGATTGAGAGATGCAAATGCAGCAAGAGACGAGGACACATTTATGGCAAATCCTATTTTACCTGATGATTTATTAAAGGAAGCTGTACCTGGTAATATCAGAAGAGCAGAACATTTCGTAGCATTTTTAAGAAGATTTATTGAATATTTAAAGGTAATGTAATATGCGTATAATTAATTTAATATACTTATATGTCACATCTTGTATAGACTCGTCTTCGAGTAATGCATGTAGTTGCTGAAACGCCTGCTTCATTCTTACAGCATTTGAAAGATGTAACTTATATTGAAAGAAAACCTTTAAGATTCTGTGCAGAAAGATTATCAAGTTTAGTGCGTACATTAGAATTAACTGATTTGGAGCATTTTAGTAGTTTACAAAAAGTAGCTTCTTTTGCCACTTTGACATCCACGTATGATAAAGGTTTTTTGCTTATTCTTGAGCCTTTTGAAACCGAAGTTGCTACCGTCCCTAATCCAGTTTTACATTTCACGTAAGTATTTTATGCTTTTTTTTTTTCATGGAAAAGAATTTTTTATTAAATACAAATCTACAGTTGTTTGGATGCATCGATAGCTATAAAACCAGTATTTGATCGATTCAGTTCAGTAGTTATTACATCCGGTACTTTATCACCGCTTGAAATGTATCCTAAAATGCTTAATTTCCAAGCCGTTGTACAAGAAAGTTATTCAATGACACTATCTCGAAATTGTTTCTTACCCATGGTCATTACTCGTGGTTCTGATCAAGTAGCCATCAGTTCTAAATTTGAAGTGCGTAATGATCCTGCGGTTGTGCGTAATTTTGGTCAAATCATGGTAGAAATGTCTAAAATTGTACCTGATGGTATGGTTTGTTTCTTTCCTAGTTATTTGTATATGGAATCTATTGTATCCATGTGGAATGATATGGGTATCTTAAACGAAGCTTGGAAATATAAATTGATTTTTGTTGAGACACCTGATGCAGCAGAAACAAGTTTAGCATTAGCTAACTATCGTAAAGCTTGTGATAATGGTAGAGGAGCTATTTTATTATCCGTTGCAAGAGGTAAAGTCTCTGAAGGTATTGATTTTGATCATAATTATGGAAGAGCGGTTATTATGTTTGGTATTCCATATCAATATACGGAATCTCGTATTTTGAAGGCTCGTTTGGAATATTTACGTGATAATTTACATATTCGTGAAAATGATTTTTTAACATTTGATGCTATGCGACATGCTGCTCAATGTGTAGGAAGAGTTTTAAGAGGTAAAACTGATTATGGACTTATGGTATTTGCAGATAAGGTAATATTGTCATAATATTTTCACAATAGCATTTACTAAATGCAATTAAATAGAGATTTGCCAGAGCTGATAAAAGAGCAAAATTACCTAAATGGATTAATCAATATGTTACAGATGCTTCTACAAATTTATCTACTGATATGTCATTAGTGATTGCCAAAAAGTTTTTAAGATCAATGGCACAACCGTATGAATCAAATCAAACCGGTGTATCATTATGGACTTTCAAGGATATTGAAAAGCATACTTCAAAGTAATAATCAAAACATTTACATACCCTCCGTTTTTTCTTCAATATTTCGTACTCCAATTACAAAGCTATAAACCAATCAATAGTCTTGCACATTTCGCAATTTTGCTTGAACTGTAATAAATACTCATGAATTCAAGCTTTGTAACTATCAAAATTTTCAGTTTCCATAGCAGTTATAGTTATTTTTAATCATGTTTTTTTGAAATTTCAAATACATTTATATGTAACATATCAGAATTTACCATAAATCTCTATAAATCAATCATCAGAGTCCAATTCGGAGTACTAATCATCTCTTTTCAAGATGATATTTAAACCTTCAAGATATATATTCGTAACGAACAATAAATACAAAGCCTTCTCTTTCTGTTTATTCAAATACAAAACCTATTCAACCATGTCCGGTAAAGTAGAATTTAATATACAACCCACACATTTATCTAATACAATGCGATTTTAGTTTATGCTAAAGAAAGAAACGTTGCTATTCAAGCTGTCTTGACCGCTAGTAAAGTCTGCCAATCTATATTTCAACACTTGGTTGCCAACGAGACTTTAACCAAGAATGATAAGTCCCCTGTCACAGGTAATTGATAAATGGTGTATATATCATTATAGAGTATTGTAATTCATCCTTTTTTGAATGTATAGTTGCTGATTTCTCAGCTCAAGCTATTGTTAATACCTACCTCAAAGATCATTTCCCTGAGGATCCTATTGTAGGAGAAGAAGATTCTAAAGATTTGCAAGGTGATGTTGGTAAAACATTGAGAGAAAAGGTCTTTACTTTAACCAATGGAGTATTGGGTGATAATGAGAAGCTTTCCGAACAACAAGTAAGTTCCATATTATTTGTGGGGAGGGGGTGGGGGGAGAAGGCAAAAAGATCACTAACCTACTCCAATTTTTTTGTAGATTTTAGATGCTATTGATCGTGGTAATTATATTGGTGGACCTAAGGGACGCCATTGGGCTTTAGATCCTATTGATGGTACTAAGGGATTCTTACGTGGTGGGCAATATGCTGTTTGTTTAGCACTTATCGTAGATGGTATTGTTCAAGTTGGTGTAGTTGGTTGCCCTAATTTGCCTATTGATCATAAACAACCTAAAGGTGAACGTGGATCTATCTTTATTGCTGTTCGTGGACAAGGTGCTTTCCAACGTACATTTACAGATGAAACTGAATCACCTATTAAATTTGCTGATATTTCTTCAACTGAAGAAGCTACTTTCTGTGAATCTGTAGAAGCTGGACATTCATCTCATGGTGACGCAGTAGAAATTGCCAAGTTGTTGGGTATTACTCGTGAGCCTGTTCGCATGGATAGTCAAGCTAAATATTGTTCTATCTCTAGAGGAGATGCTGATATTTATTTGCGTCTTCCTACTAGTAAAGCCTATGTTGAAAAGATTTGGGATCATGCTTCTGGTAATGTCCTTGTTACTGAAGCAGGTGGGAAAGTAACTGATATTTATGGTCAACCTCTTGATTTCTCTATTGGTCGTACATTGGAAAAGAATAAGGGCGTGATTGCTTCAAAGGCTAATATTCATGAACAAGTTTTAGAGGCTGTTCAAAAGGTTTTAGGCAATAAATTTTAAAGCGGGATCTTGTCATGCTAGTTTTTAAAGGGGCTTTAAAGATCCAAGCAGATATATCTTATTAAATTTATTGCAACATAAAATAATTCTCATATGTTGTTCTTTCTATTTAAGAATTTTTTTCTTGTGCTTATAATTTAAAAAAAAAAATTGTTTTCTCAACAATCGTTGTTATTTTCTTTATTTACGCAGGTTGAGCCAGCTTCTTCTTCATGATGGAAGTGCGGGGCATCATTCGCTTTAAATTGCTGTTTGTTTGTACAATATAGCTTACATAAACATTCAAAAAATAAAAATAAACTTTATAAAATAGTTTATTCATTCCGTATGGTTTCACTTTTTGGTATACAGAGACACCAAAATTATGTGTACTTTTGAAGGAATATCAACTAAAAACTTTTCGGGAATTTGTAACAAATAAAAGTCAATCCTTTCAACGTCTATTTTCCCTAAAGGAGAATTTTGAGGGAAATTAAGTATTCACATTTTGCAAGCTATAAATTAAAAGCTAAATTCCCCACATTATTTCTCTTTTATTTAGCTTTTATTTTACTGTTAAAACAAATGTCTATTGCCCCAACAAGTGAATACACTATCCCTACTAAAGATACCATTAACCAAGGTGTCTTGCTCAAGGAAAAAGATGATCTTCAATTGGTCGATATTCCTGTTCCTGAACCTCCTGCTGGTCATGTTCAACTTCAGGTAAAATGTACTGGTATTTGTGGTTCTGATGTTCATTTGTGGAAGCATGGCGAAATAGGTATTTTCCCTGTTTGTGCTCCTCAATTACTCGGTCATGAAAGCGCTGGTATTGTCACTGCTTTGGGCGAAGGTGTTACTACTCTTCAGATAGGCGATAGAGTAGCTGTTGAAGCGTAAGTTATATATACTATTGAGGAAAATATTATTGAATTAAGCGTAAAATATTTATAGCGGTATTCCTTGCTCTTCTTGTGATCAGTGTATGAATGGTAGATATCATCTCTGTCCCGATGTCATTTTTAAATCTACTCCTCCTTATGATGGCCAACTTGCTAGATATATCACTCATCCTGCTCGTTGGTTGCACAAAATTCCTGCTAATATCTCTTATGGTGAAGGTGCTTTATTAGAACCATTGTCTGTTGCAATCGCCGCTGTTGATCGTGTTAGAGCTCAATTTGGTAAATCCATGTTGATTGCTGGTAGCGGTCCAATTGGTTTATTGATTTTAGCTGTTGCAAAGGCTACTGGTGTTTATCCTATTGCCATAACTGATGTTAATCAAAGCCGTTTGGATTACGCAAAGAAGATGGGGGCTACTATTACATACAAAATTAATCCTGAGAATTCAGAATTACAAACTGCCAAGGAGTTGCGTGCCTTGTTTGGTGGTGAAGGCGCTGAATGTTCCTTAGAATGTACAGGTATTGAGAGCTCTTTTAGAACTGCTATTATGGCTACTCGTGATGCAGGTACTTGTTTGCTTGTTGGTGTTGGAAAGAACGATCAAACTCTTCCTGTCAATAATTTTGCTATGCGTGAAGTAGATATTCGAGGCTTATTTAGATATCATCATACATATCCTCGTGCTATTGCATTGTTGTCCAGTGGTATCTTGGAGATCAAACATTTGATTACTGATACTTACGATTTCTCAGATGCTCTTAAGGCATTTGAAAAGACTCATGATCGTAATTCTGGCGCTTTGAAGGTCCAAATTATTAACTAAATCTAACTGTAATGAAACTAAATGTATATTAATCCATCGCTATCATATTTATCACTATTATAAAAATAAAAAAATTGCTTATATATCATAAACTCATGAAAAACTATTTCACTTAAAAGAACTTGTTTACCAGGGGAAAAAAAAGTCTAAAGATTGATAGTACACTGCCTTGGTTGGGCTGTTTTCCTCGAAACGACTGTAGATTACCGAGAGAAAATTTGCATATTTTTTTTTTTTGATTCCTTTTTTACATAATTTTCTGAGGTTTTCTGATATTTTGGGGGCAGTTTATCCCTTTTTTTTAATATTACATGATATTAGGTTGTTGTTTTGGTCACAGAAAAGGCTGCATTCTTTTTCAATTGCCCGAGTTCTGTAAGTAACTGTATCAAGCATGTTGTACCTCTATCTTATGAAGGCACAAGATCTAAAAAAGTATCATCTTTGGTGCACTTCCTTTCATCAGCAATGTTTTATCTTAAATATTTCAATAAAAGTTCGATTCTATGTTAAAACTATAAAGACGTTGTGCCTTCATTGTCCGAATAAACTTTCTCCATTTCCGAAAGCAAAAACGCACACATCTTTGAGCACTTTTTGCCTTATTTGTAGAAGTTGTTGCAGATATTTTTTTAAGGTCGCGACCATCCTCGCACAACAGAATCATCTTGTGCAGTACAGGTCGGCCGTAGTAGTAGTATATAGTAGAACGTCTGAACATCAAATTTAAGTATAGTGCAAATAAATGCTCTTTTTAAAGAATATTGATGTGCTTGTGGCCACATCAAAGTCAAAGATTCAAAAATTTGGAAATTCAGATACTCATATCTTTCGAGATGTTTGACGTACATAGTGATGCTCCACACTGAAAAAGCTTGTAATTAGCCAAGCAAAAGAAATTTATATTTGAAAATACTGTTTTTTAACGTTTTATAAATTGAATTTTCTGTCATTTTCTGCGATGCTTTTATTTGAGCACATTCATATGCTCTGAGAATACCCAGGATGTCAGAGTGCGTATGCCAGGATATTTTTTATAACGTAACCCTAAAGACTGTACCAAAAATCCCTTCAAACAGTTGATTTAATACATGCTAAGCTCGGATTACGAGGCTTAAATTATCAAACTCCGTTTCATGCCGACTGTATCTTAAAATACCGCGAAAATTGACATAAAAACTACTTTTTAGTTGACAACTCTTGCAATTTTAAAGCAATCCCAAAGAATAATATTTCAAAACAGATATATAAAGTAGAATAATAAATCTAGCAAACACCCTAATTAAACTCATACATTATTTATAAAGCTATTTCCATTTAAAGTGTATAAAAACGCAACTTCAATGGACTGTAACTCGAGATAGCAACCCTCTAACCATATAGTTTATAAGCCAGAAATGGTTCTTTTACTTAGTTTTATCATATTTTATCATAAAATTTATTTCCGAAAATCATGAATTTTCCCCTTGTATACCCTCGTCCAAAAATTGATTTTTTCGAAGAAAGCTAATAACTCTATAAAAAATAGAGCTAGGATGGCAAATAATACCTCAAATGACAGGTATTTTTTTGCTTTGTTTGTTTGTAATACTAACTGTATACTTCTATCAAGAAAGTATTTTTAAAATCCCTAAAAACTAATTTTTATGTTTTTGCTCTTTTTACAATATTTTTGGTGATAAACGTTTTCAAAAATTATATGGTTAGATGCAAAATTAAATTTTGTTGAGATTACTTAATAAGGTTGGTCAAATTATTATATACTTTTGATGTCGGTTTTGCATTTTAAAATTTTGGGATGGTTTTTATCAATTTTTTCATCATCAGAAAGTTCTTGTTTTAAAATACCGCCAGGCCTGAGATATATGAAAATTAGAAGAAAATTCATCAAAATTGTTATTTTTTGCAGTGCAATGGTATGTAGGGGATGTTTAAATCAGAAAATATAGTAGTTACGAATGGAATAACTCATTGCAAATTGAATCAAGATAGTAAAATAGTTTTTCAATTCAAATACTGTCAACGGAAAAACGCTTTGGGTTTTTTGCAAAATACTGGTTTTTTTCAATGAAACTATGTCTCAGAGCGCCTCATTTATTTGACAAAATAATATCACGTAAGAAAGTTTTTTTTCTTTTTAACGATATATAAATCAACTTTATTGGGCTAGTTTTGATTCCATGATGGGATAGTAAGGTAGTAGATAAGATATAGGCATTTAAGGGAAAATCTTAATTTTAAATTTAGCGTTCAATAAGTTTCCGTAAACATATCGGAGATATTTAAAAAGTTCCTAAAATTTTGATTAACATGTGAAAATGTTTGAAATATTTACAAAAAGTATCTAAAAAGCAGGTGTGTCATATTTTTTAATTTTTCTTTACTATCATTACTTTACTCGCTACTTTTTTAATATGGCCCGTACTCTCCCATATGCCGCGCAAGATTCCACCAAGTCTTTGTTGCTTCGTAACACCTTACTTTTTAGCATCAAGAAAATGTATCCCACATTAGGCATGGCTAACTTAAGCAAGTACAGAAAAGAGTTTTCGGAGGGATCACAAGCATCTACTGGTGGAAGATCAAGGTAAAGTTGGTACTGCTACTCAATAGTATATTGCTAGAATAATTTGAAATGGTAGTTTGGATGTTCTTCGTGGTCCACAAGAATAGTTGCGCTCCACCAATATCTCTACGCCTCTCAGTGGTGCAGAGAAGCTGCTCAATAGAATGGGGTTTAAAGCCAAAAGAAAAAAACAAGGCCAATTTTGTCAGTGCAGCCAACAAAAAACTCAGTTTAGCATGGGCCCGCAAGCATAGGCAGCTAACAGTATCCGATTGGCGTAAGTGGGTTTTCTCTGGCAAAACCAGAGTGAATAAGGGGGGCTCAGATAGTGAATTTTTCTATTGGTCAGATGTGCCTGGTACCAACCGACCTCATCAAGTTCAACCCCAAGTGCAAGGTATTGGTGATAGGGTTATGTTTTGGGGCTGCATATTAGGCGACGGGCCTGGCTATAGTACTGCAATTATTGATGGGACAATTGATTCAAATAAGTATGTGGAAATTTTGAAAACGTCATTGATGCAAACTCTCGAGTAGTATGGCAAACAAGCAAAAAACATTCGTTTTCAGTGAGGTAAGGCTGCAGTGGAATTACATACTAAAAGCTTGACAATCATAAAATAGCTTAATTTACAAGTATCACTCACAGAGTTTATCCACTTGAAATATTAAAGTGCAGCAATAATAAAGAGATACTCAAAGTGAACACAATAACAAACGCATGCAAAAATACAAAATACTTTTGAACCAATACATGTCGTGTGAACGATAGCACCTTTGATCACAGTGCAATCGATTACACAAATGACATATATACCAAGAAGTATTTTACCTAATTCAATAAATAAAATATCAAAGATATTAGGTTTAATCAACTATTCCCCTGTGTCATAGTTACACTACC
>JAEPRC010000390.1:0-40373 GCA_016758945.1 Mucor plumbeus
ATAGCGGAAAGTTTGAGCTTTTTAACAATATATTGGAAGTGTGATAATAAATTAGCATTCAGATTTAATATACCTATATGGCCATTTTCTGAAAACACTTGAACAATTATTCTCACCACAGTATGTAAAATAATAGGCTACATGAAGTTTATTCACTACTGTGCAAAAGAAAACGCATTTACTACATGGCATGAGAAATTAATAGAATTGTCACTACAACTACATATTACATAGATACATATGTCTGTAAATTTCGAAAGCAAAAGGAACAAAAGAGTTCTTTTAGTTAAAATGTTATAAACTTTCAGTACACTAGCCTTATTAAAACTTATAGCATTCCAGTGTTCCTCACACAAAATAAAAATGAAATAAATGCTAGTATATTATGGAAGTACAAAAATGTTTAGCAAGATAAAATGACAGAGAACTGAAGAAGAAAAAAAGAAAAAAAAATTAAAAGGAAATCTAAAATCGTTTAAATTAAGTGAATGAAGTCCACGCATGACAACCAAATGTTTTTGCATAATAATTGAATTATTCTTAAAGTTTATAAATAAAAATACAATTTAAAAAGACAATAATGTATCAGCTTTTCCAACTGTATATAAAAACTAAAAGAAGTCTCAAGTTTATTAAAATATAAAAGTATGGGTCTTTTTTATCAGTTCATTATTTACTACTGAGAATATAACTATAGAACCAATAGATCAATATGATAAATATTTATCCATATTGATTTAACAAATCAGGAAAACAATATGTTGAGTGCTTTTCCTAGTTGACATGGTTCAAGTTTAGTATTTGTCTTGTTCTTGTTCTTGTTTAATTTGTTGATGGAAGGTCCGTGCCTGGAGATCTAATTATATTAATAGCGCCGCCTATTAATATTGAGTTTGACATGAGTTAATTGTGTTACTGAGCCACATGGAAAAGTAGAATATCCGTAGTTAATACTTCCTTCTGAAGTATTGGTTATACTATGGATTTGCCCAAGCCACAATCATAGTATCTTGACTATCAGGTTAGGATGTAGATTTGTAGAAGGTGACATGGAATACGTACAACAATAATAGTGAGAATATGTTTAAGCCTCAGTTTTAAAATGGTATAAAAAGGGACTTATTTTTTACATTAAGGAAATGTTCTGGTCTTTCAAATATTTCGGGATTTATTTGAATTAAGTACTACGACAATTTCTTACTGTATAAACCCTCTCAATGTCATGTAAAAAAAGACATCTTTTTACTTAATTGAATTTCTATTTTTATTTAATAATTTATATTCTGATGTCAGCGAGCCTACAATATTATTACAATCACTTACAGAGCAAAAGATTATGCAAACAAAAGCACCCAAAATTATTCTACTTAGGATTCTAAAATAATATATAACTTGCAAATTTTGTACTAAAATATGTAAAGATAAAATTAATATGGTAAGTACAGTATATTAAAGAAAAACAACAACTTATTGTAATGATTCACATTACATAGCAGTAAAGTAACTGCATGAATTGTTTCAGTAATTAATCATATAAATACTCAAGCAGAAGCAGATATTAAAACATTAGTGAAAATATCTGTTTTATTCTTCTACACTATTTTGATAACTTAATCAAATAAATATATTAAAACACAACCCTCAATATTTCTTAATACTGCTTGTCAAATATTAACCTCCATTAATATATAGTAAGTATTGCCAAAAGCAATATTGAAATTACATTAGTAACACCAACGTCCACCCCAAAGTACTTCTTTCTTGATAGCTTAAACTATCCCAAGAACATAGTATAGTACTTTCTTACACTTATGTTGGAATACTTTTTATAACGCTGCCCTAAAAATTGTACCAAAAAAAACCCCTTCAAAGAGTAGATTTACACCTATCAGGCTCGTATTACGGAACCTAAAATATCAAACTCCGTTTTATGCAAATTGTATCTTAAAAACCGAGAAAATTGCCGAAAAATTTAGTTTTCAGTCAATAAATCTTGCAACTTTGAAGCGATCTCAAAGAGTAATATTTCAAAGCAAATATATAAAGGAAAAAAATAAATTTAATAAAAATTTCAATTAAGCTTATACGCCATTTATAAAGTTATTTCCATTAAAAGCGTACAAAAACATAACTTCAATGAACTGTAACTCGAGATAGCAACCGTTTAGACACTTAATTTATATACCGAAAATAATTCTTTTATTTATTTTTATCATATTTTATTATAAAATTTATTTCAAAAAAATCATGAATTTCTCCTTGTATACCCTCGTCCAAAATTTGATTAAGCTAAACTACCAAGGATTGATGGTCTTGACCATGACCAACTCCCAGCTTCGTGACATGTATATGAGAGATCATCCCAAGATATCACGTCCTCACGTTGATATCGTCAAACTCACGATGACCTCCTTTCTCCGAACTCAAATGCCTAGTGCCGCAAGAAATTTATGGTTCCGTCTGATCCATAACAAAGTTTCCTCCAAAGCCAATTTGGCTCACATACTTCGTCTCCCTGACGAAATGTGTATTTTTTGCGGTATGAGGGAAACTACTTCCCACATGTTATTTACCTGTCCCACTTATTTTGAAATCTGGCGAAATTACTTCTCTTTGGTCTTTCTTCCCACCGAACCTCTTGAAATGGGCAAGATATATGAGGATGTCATGACTCTGAATTTTACCAATTATCGTCTTCTGGACTCTCCTCTCCGAGTTTCCGTTTTCGAGGCCATTACCTGTGTAATTACAGCCATCTGGCGAGCCAAATGGAGAAATCACTTTGACCTAGTTGATTGTGACAATCAATCCGTCGTGGACCGTGCCATGATCAACTTGCGACACATATCCGCTTTAAATTTCTGTAAATAATTCCTCTGCTCCTCCGGGAAGGGTCACTTACTATTACACCCTCTCCTTTTATAACAGTTTTATTAATTCTTAATATCTCTTTTTTTTATGAGTTTCTTAATTTTAACCTAGCTTAATTTAATAAATCTTCATACTTACAAACAAAAAAAAAAAAAACAAAATTTGACTTTTTCGAAAAAAAGCTAATAACTTTATGAAAAATAATGCTAGAGTGACAACTAGCGCCTCAAATAATAGGTATTTTTTTGCGTTATTTGTTTGTAACGCTAATCGTAAAACTGTAATACAAAAATACTTTTAGAATTTCTGAAAACTGGTTTTTATATTTTTGCGTTTTTCGCGATATTTTTGGTAATAAAAGTTTTTAATAACCGTTTCATTAAATGTAAAATTAAATTTTATGTTGAGGTTATTTAATAAAGCTAGCCAAGTTACTGTACACTTTCGATGTCAATTTTGCAATTTATAAAATTTAGGATTGTTTTTATCAATTTTCACATCATCAGAAAGCTTTTATTTTAAACTACCGCCACACCCGAAATGTATGGAAATTCAGAGAAAATTCGCCGAAATTGTTATTTTTTGCACTACAATGGTATGTAGGGAATGTTCAAATTAAAAAATATAGTAGCTAGGAATAGAAAACTCATTGTAAATTGAAACAAGGTAGTGAAATAGTTTTTCAATTCAAACACTTTAACTGAATCTGCAAAAAATTTTTGTACATATTGTACGCACCTATGAAGAAAAAAGAATTACATTTATTAAATTCAAGGAGAAAAACTTCTTTAAACACCTCTTTATATGTTTTTGTATCATTATAACCATGCAATATATTGCATGACGGCGGTGAGTTTTGTTATGCCAAGATACATCGTAGGGGGATAACCAAAATTGTAAAAATTTTCTATATTTTTTTAAACACATGAATTACTATACATAACCTCCAGTGTTATATAAGATGCCTTTATCCAAAGAAAGAACGTAAAAGTTTTTTTGTTTTTTTTTTGTTTTTTTTAATCTATTATATCTAATAATAATATCTTATAACATAACAACTTAATTTACTTAATGTATATATAAAAAATATTTGTTTTATTAAGGTAATCGAATCCAAGTAATTATCAGACATCCTCCATAGGTTTTGCATCCAAGATCTCAGTCTATAATTGGTGCTGTAGTAGATCAATGAATCTGTATTGATCTACTTCATATTCTTAGATAGTAAAACCCTCGTAAGAGTTATAATAATGAGTGTGTATAAATACATCCAAAGGATGTATCGTTAATAAAAGTGTCATATTTTGGCAAGATTATTCTTACAGATTCTTTGACATTTTGCTTTCATGAGATTTTAGAAAAAACTAGGAATACATAGCATAATGCAGCCAATTTATATCCCTCTAATAGTATCCAATGTCTAAGGCAATTTATCTAAGAAACTTATTAAATTAATCAGCTTTTTTTTATTTGCTCTATTTAAATTACAGTAGCGAGACTGCAATTAAAAGGCGGACGCAAGATTCAAAAAAATTAGGATAAAATATAGAAAATAGACGATAAATCAAAATAAACAAACTAAAGACTAGAATGAACATGATCTTCGAGTATTTTTTGGGTGTCAAGTCGAATGTTATTCAGAAAAGAATTGGGTTCAAATGGCTTTTGATTATAAGACTAAAGTGAGCATTCCAAATGTTAAGCAATGTAGTAACGACGATTAGATGAGAATGAGCATTAGGCTGTTGACTGTAGCGAATGTTGTAGAAGTTGGGATGGAGGATGGAGTGACTGATATCATCAACTTTATCAGCCTTTTTTAAAATTACATGTGCTATGAACTCAGATCAGGGAATTAATTATATACACCTCGCATGAAAAGAATATGTGTATGGGCCTGAAAGCTATCCGCTTACCTAAAGCTGATTCAAGCTGAAAATGTTACTAGTTCAAATTTTTATGGTAAAAATATGATGTTTATTAGATTCTTCAAAAAGTCACTTAAGATTTGACAGTGTTGTGTAGTGGGAATTTATAATACAAGTTGGCTAATAAAGGAAAATTATGTATATTTATATAAAAAAAAAAGAATGAAGGCTTCAAGATAAATCTGTTTTCTTAAAAACCATTTGCATGTTGCAATTGTGATGGATGCGGAGAATTAGCTTGTGAGTTTGTAGAGGTTTTTATAAGATAGTGCTCTCTGTAGTGTTCCAACATCTCCACTGCTAATTCTGTTTCGTTTTTTTTTGTTTTTGTTTTTGTTTTAAATAAAATAATAAGCAAAAAATAAAAAATAAAATAAAAAAATGGACTTACCATAAACTTGACCAATATCAATATCAGTTAGTGATTCAAACCAGTTTTCATTCAATTTATCTGTGGAAGATAAGTTTGTTGCTAATAATAAAGCAGCAGCAGCAACTACTTTAGGTTTGTATAATAAGCATAATGGAGCACCTAGGCTTTGATATAAAAGCATCCATGCTTTTCGTATTGAGGATGAAGATACTTGACCAGTTAATTGATTTTCTAACTCCAGCAGACTTAAATGAGGATGCTCTACTGATAAATCAAAGCACAATGTGTCTAATACGATGATTTCATTGTACAGTAATGTCTCTTTCCAACGAATAAAATCCTAATGATCAGATATTAATTTTCCAATTGATAATGACAATGAGCTTTCCTCTCTTACTTTTGAATCCTCTTCCAATTTTAGTTTATCATTTTTTTGTCCTTTCTGAGCACATGCAATAATAATATCTCTTAATCGTCGCGTACATTCTTCTACTTTTGTTGCAACGAATAAACAAGTAGCAGCAATATCCTATTATAATAGTTTATTATAATAATACTGAGATTTGATTATAAGCATACATACATAAACGTGATATCGAACCATTGACTGTCGCATAAAAAATCGATGAAAATAGGTAGTGGCTGTAACTACCACAAGCTGCGGCCTATATATATATATATATATTTATTTAATACATGTTGTAGCGGTATAAAATAATGACAGTATTACAAATTAAGCTTTGCACCAACAGATAATAAATAATGACAGCCTTTTATACGATCAATCTGCTCTTGTTCGAATGATTTGCCGTCTAAGATTGTTGGTGTATCTTGTATTTCTTCTTTTGTAAAATACCACTATGAATAAACAAGTTAAAAACAAGCTTTAGCATTAAATCTTGATGAAGATTACCTGTGCAATACTCATATAATATACCTATTTTATTTTCTTCCTGAAAAGAACCGATATTTTTTTCCCTTTTTCCGTCTTGTGGGTGGCTTTCCCACAAAGAGTTTTGCAATAGGTAACTGACTACAACACGTCATCTTGCGGAGATATGGCCTTTGATCTTGTATATGTACAACCATGATCTTCATTTAGTTATATGACATTAACAGTGCTATAAAAATAGATAATGTATTTTAAAGGTATAATGAGATCATATCTACCGAGAAACATTAAATTTTTAAGTAAATGTGTCTAGTTTTCATCATTACAAGCTCGGTTAATTGAGTGATTTACATGTCAAATGTTTTGCGAAAATCACCGCTCTACATTTCTTGGATCTTTACCCATTTTGGGGGCGAATTTCCTCTTTTTAAAAGGGTCCTTAGACTAAAACATTCTTTCTCTTTTTCTTTACCTTGGCAAAAATCATGTCCGCAGAAGTAGAAGAAACCAATTTTAATGCAAGTCAAGCTATTCAAGTTTATTCAAAAGGAACAAAAGCTTGGTTTCCAGATAAAGAAGAAGGATGGATATCAGCTTCATGTACAACCAATTGTATTGAAAATGACAAGGTTGTTATTACGTTTGAAGACGACAATGATGGAAAAAAGCATGTGTTTGAGTCTACAATTACTGCTATCAACAAAGCAAATGGTTCTATGTTACCACCATTAAGAAATCCACCAAAAATGGAGTATACAGATGATTTAACCAACCTTAGTTACCTGAATGAACCTGCAGGTAAAACTACTAAATATGTTACCAGTAACCAAATTGTACAGCAGCCGATTAAAATTTGTCATTATTTTATTAGTATTAAATACTATAAGAACAAGATATATGCAGCATTTGATCTACACCTACTCTGGAATTGTATTGATTGCCGTAAACCCTTTTGATCGTGTATCTCTTTACGAACCTGACATTGTTCAACAATATTCTGGTAAAAGACGTGGTGAATTAGAACCACATTTATTTGCCATTGCAGAAGAAGCATATCGTTGTATGATAAGAGAGCAAATTAATCAAACCATTGTAGTATCAGGAGAAAGGTTAGTTGTTCAGTGATTCATTTTTCTTTTCTTGAGAGAGTGAAATCTGATATTTAGAAATTTAGTGGTGCTGGTAAAACAGTGAGCGCAAAATTCATTATGCGTTATTTTGCAACTGCAGATGATCAGGAATCATTAGGAAAGAAAAAGAAAAAATCAGATGGGTCAATGACAGAAGTAGAAGAGCAGATTTTAGGTAACATTACGGGGGAAAAAAAAGGAATGTCGTACAGCATGATGATATTTATTATCTTGAATTTTAATATAGCAACAAATCCAATTATGGAAGCCTTTGGTAATGCAAAAACTACTCGCAATGATAATAGTTCTCGTTTTGGTAAATATATCGAAATTCAATTTGATGTGGATGCAAATATTATTGGTGCAAAGATAAAAACATATCTTCTGGAAAGATCAAGATTAATATTTCAACCTGAAATTGAAAGAAATTATCATATATTTTATCAGGTATATATATATATATATATATATATAAAAGAGGATATATCATTCAACATCATAAAAGCATGCTCACATGTATATATAAATATAGCTATGTTCTGGTGCGCCTACCAAGGAGAAAAAGGATTTTGAATTGGGCAATTATACAGACTTTCATTACTTGAATCAAAGTGGCACTGGAGAAATTCCAGGCGTAGATGATGCAGATGAATTTCAAATCACTCAAAAAGCATTATCTACTGTTGGATTATCTGTGGATTTACAATGGAAGATTTTTAGAGTATTAGCATCTTTATTGCATATTGGTAATATTAAAGTAACTGGCAGGGGAGACGCAATGGTGTCAGATACAGATGAAGCCTTACAAACTGCTACCCGATTGTTGGGTATAAATACAATGGAGTTTAGAAAATGGATTGTCCGAAAGCAGATCATTACCCGTTCAGAAAAGATTGTTACTAATTTGAATCCAACGCAAGCCCATGTAGTCAAAGATTCCGTTGCAAAGTATATTTACTCCAACTTGTTTGATTGGCTTGTTGGCGTTATTAATGATAGTCTATCATGTCCTAATACTGAAAAGGTTAAGAATTTTATTGGTGTTTTGGATATTTATGGTTTTGAACATTTCAAAAAGAATTCATTTGAGCAATTTTGTATTAATTATGCCAATGAAAAACTACAACAGCAATTTAATCAACATGTATTCAAATTAGAACAAGAAGAATATATACGAGAAAAGATTAATTGGACATTTATCGAATTCAGTGATAATCAAAAATGCATAGAGATGATTGAAGGTAAATTGGGTATTTTATCACTTTTGGATGAGGTTAGTATGTCATGAATTGTAATGCAATAATTGTTATTTATACGCTTAATGTATTTATTAGGAATCTCGTTTACCTGCCGGTACAGATAATGCATTTTGCCAAAAACTATACGACAACTTCAGTACATTAGAATACAAGAATTATTTTAAGAAACCTCGCTTCTCAAGTGAAGCATTTACAATTGCTCATTATGCCCATGATGTTCAATATGAAGCTGAAAATTTTTTGGAAAAAAATAAGGATTCTGTGCCAGATGAACATCTTGAATTATTACAAAATTCAGAATTTGCATTTCTACATGAAGTATTAGCGAAATCAATTGAAGCAGCAAATCAACTTACATTGAAGGAAACTAAAAGAAAGAGTATGATGAATAGAAAACCAACATTAGGTTATATTTTTAAGCATTCACTCATCAGTTTAATGGATACAATTGGAGATACAAATGTACATTATATTCGTTGCATTAAACCTAATGAAGCAAAAGTTGCCTGGGAATTTGAACCGCCAATGGTATTGTCTCAATTACGGGCTTGTGGTGTATTAGAAACTATTCGTATCAGTTGTTTAGGCTATCCTTCTCGTTGGACATTTGAAGAATTTGCAGATAGATATTATGCCTTGGTGTCTTCTAGTCATTGGGATCCAGAAGCAAATCCAGATGTTAGAGTACTATGTCAAGTTATATTAGACAGTTGTATCACAGATATTGATAAATATCAAGCAGGTGAAACAAAGATATTCTTCCGTGCTGGTCAATTAGCTTATTTGGAGAAACTTCGATCAGATAGATTTGATGCTTGTGCAACTGTACTTCAAAAGAACATTCGAAGATTCGTCTATCGTCATCGTTACTTGAGAATGAAAGATATGGCAATTAAGTTACAATGTCTTGCTCGTAAGTTGATTGCTAAAAAGAGCCTTAAAACCCTTCAAGAAGAAAAGGCTGCAATTATAATTCAAAAGAACTTTAAAAGATATGCTGCTCGTAAGATATACTTGCAAAAGAAAGACTTTGCTATTAAACTTCAAAGACTTGTTCGTGGACATAAGGCTCGTCAAGAATATCAAAAACTAAGAGAAAATAATGCAGCTATCCAAATACAAAGACATGTACGTGGTTTACTTGCTCGTAAATGGTATAAAGCTCAAATTCAACACGTTATTTTATTACAATCTTTTATTCGTCGTCGTGTTGCTCGTAAGCAATTACTTCAATTAAAGGTCGAGGCTAAATCTGCAAATCATTTCAAAGAAGTTTCTTATAAATTGGAAAATAAGGTGGTTGAATTAACGCAAGCTGTTACAATTTTAAAATCTGAAAAGATAGGATTAACTAAAACGACATCACAATTGGAATCACAAATTCAGCATTGGAATGCTAAATACGATAAATTAGAAAAAGAATTCAAAATGCAACAACAAGACAATGCTGTATCTCGCTCAAAATTTGAAACATTAGAGTCTGAATTAAGGACAATTACTAGTGAAAGAAATACTTTATTAGAAAACAATTCAGATTTATCAAAAGATTTAGAACAATTGCAAAAAGATTTGAAAATTGAAAAGGAAAAAACTGCTTTGTTGGAATCAAACAAAATAAATAGCGAATTTCATGGCACAACTAAAAAGGAAGTTACTGATCTCAAATCTCAAATTATAGCGCTGAAAGCACAATTAGCAAAAGCAATGCATACACGGCAAGGTTCACTTCCTCCTATCAAACAAAACAATAATAGAACTATGTCTCCATCATCTAATACTCGCCGTCAATTCTCTAGGGTGGCAGAAGAGTATCCGTCGGAAGTACAAGATAGTGTAAAGCCTCTAGGAAAATCCAGTGCATTAACAAATAGAAAAACACGACGTAATAGTTCTGCTGAGGTAACTGGAAACATTCCCAAGACATCAATCGATCAAATTCGTAAAGCAGAGGAACTAGGTAATAGAAATCCTCGTCCTACATCAGTTGGTCAATCAAATACAATTGCTGGTGGTAAAAGTGGCCGTTTAGACGTTATTTCTGATAATCCAGAAGAAGAAATCAATTCTATTCTTCGACAGGAAGAGCCTTTACAAGAAGAAGTTTTGGAAGGTCTTATTAAATCACTCAAATTACCTTTGCCTAGTGAAAAGAATGCACCTTCGCACAAGGAAGTTATGTTTCCAGCTCATCTTATTAGTATGTGCGTAAATGACATGTGGAGAATTGGATATAACCGTGAATCTGAGAATTTACTATTCTCTGTTATGGATGCTATAACCAAACAATGTCTCGGTTATCTCGGAGATGATGCTGTTATTCCATGTGCATTTTGGTTAACAAATGTGCATGAGTTACTATCACTTGCTGTACAAGCAGAAAACCGAATTGAAGCAGAAATGGAAGCAAGAGGGCATTCAATTGGGTGGAGAGAATTCGAGAAATTGCTTCAAAACATTAAATACGAACTGCAATGTTTAGAAGACAATATTTATCGTACATGGATGAAAGAAATCAAGAAGAAATACAGTAAAATGATCATACCTGCCGTTATAGAATCTCAATCACTTCCTGGCTTTATCACAAACGATTCTGGAAGATTTTTTAACAAGCTATTATTAGGAAACACTGGTCCAGCATATAGTATGGATGATTTACTAAACTTCTTGAACAAAGTCTTTCGTACTATGAATTGTTATTATATGGAGCAATCTATAGTAAATCAAGTATTGACTGAAATGTTAAAAATGACAGGTATTATGGCGTTTAACGACTTGTTAATGCGAAAAAACTTTTCATCATGGAAGCGAGGTAATATAAACAATGAATATTATTAATATCATTTTTTGTTGACATTTTAAAATAGGCATGCAAATTCAATACAATATCACACGCATTGAAGAATGGTGTAAAAGCCATGGTATTCCAGAAGGAGCCCTTCAACTAGAACACTTAATGCAAGCCACCAAATTGCTTCAATTCAAAAAAGCATCACTAGAGGATACAGAGAATATTTATGATATTTGCTGGATTCTTTCACCTACACAAATTCAGAAACTGATTTCTCAGTATCATGTTGCAGACTATGAAAATCCAATCAGCCCTGAAATACTTCGCGCAGTTGCCTTACGTGTCGTTAGTGGAGATAAAAGTGATGTTTTATTACTAGATTCTGTTTCTATGGATGAAACAACAGTTCCTTATGAGATTCCGGGTCCTCGAGAAACTAAGCCCTACTTGTATTTGCCTGCTTGGTTAAACTTAAAGAGAATTCGTCGTCTCACATTATTAGAAAGTGTACTTGCTGAACGTGCTTTATTAGATGACCCAGAAGATAAATCATTAGGGGATACAATTGCATAAATCAAATATATCTCTTTTTTTTTACATATTAAATAGGTAATTAACTCAATAAAGGATCAAACTATAAAAACATTTAGTAAAGGATTATTTTCGTTCAAACCTGAAGAAAATACAGTATTGATATGTGGCACTATTGAAAATATTTATTTATGAGTAAACTAAAGGAAACGGAATAGGAGATTAATATCATTGTAATGATACGAACGTTGGATATACAATACCCAAATAGAATTGCCTAAATACAATAGTAATTGAAGGGACAAAAGGCAGATGTAAATTGGGTTTAAATGGCGTTTTATCCAGATTAGAAGATAATAGTTTTTTGATGATTATCGGGTTTGTTTGAGGCCATGTAATGGTGTTTACACTTCCAAAAAAAAAAAAAAAAAAAAAAAAAAAAAAATCAGTATAAATTAATAAAAAACGTCGCCATTCAATTGTACTTATCCTACATTACGTGGGCTAAAATGGACTACAGGGATGGAAGACTCTCCGTATCTGTACCCAAATTGTTCAAAGAGGATACTGACATATTTAAGGATAGTGCAAAACCTAATCCACATAAATGCAAAAATAACTTGGTAAATGGCAAGAAACTGTTTCAAATTGCTGTCTCTGTTGGAATTATGCAATTTTATAACAATTCCGTTTACTGTTGTTTCCCAAAAATGCCAAAGCTGATTATCTTTTATATTCGGAAAATTTGTAAGACAATTTGTCCCTTCGCTTATCAACATTGGGCTTCCTGACAACTACCAAACAAAACGAATGAATGATTATTAGTGCTGCAAGATGTAAAAATAACGACGCTATATTCAGTAGTACATAGTATTACAGCATATAACGCTATAGAGCATTATTAAAGATAGTATGAAGAACCGAATTGAAGTGTATTACACCTGCATTTGGGATTTGAAATCAAATTAGGATGAAGAAAAAGCAAAATTCTTAACCGCTAAAAAAATTGCTAGGAAAACATATCAAAGCGCTAAACACGCAACAAACAGCGATTACCTTGATCTTTTAACATTATTGTCAACTAAACGAAGCAACAAATTGACTAAAATTGCTCAAAAAGCCTAAATTTGTTTGATACAAGTACGTGATAAAGAAACCTGATGTTTGCCACAAATTTTGATAAATTAACTTTCTACAGACACGAATGATAAAAGCAATAAATTTGAAAAAATATATGCTAGTTATTGAGATACAAGAAAGAGAGTAATAGAACTATGCGAAATATTATGCAAAACCAAGACCAGGAAACTATCAATCGTTTGAATGAAGTAACTAATAAGAATGTCATAATGCTTGCTGAACAGGTTCGTGTTACGCTTGTGCTTCTATAGATGTCAATCCTTAGCAGCTCGCCAAGTGTTATATTAAAGAACAAGAGACTAAGTATATAATTTATTTAGACTCACCGCTTGGATAATAATACTAATAAAGATACAAACAAGGAGGCATTGGTGTCTTCAGGAAAAAGCAAGTCTCCAGAACTTAACGAGGTTGAAGCAGTTGACAGTGAAGCCGATGAAGGTACTGAGGATGAAGTTGAGGGTGAAACTACGAGTAACACTGAAAGTGGAACCAATATGGTTTTATACTAAACTGCAAACTTTGCATTAGACTAGTAAATATTTGTTATTTTGGACATGTTCAGGCATCTACAGAGCTGGTTAATTATATTTCAATATTGAGTATAGTAGGAAAACTTAACATCGTAAACCTATCAGCAATAGCAGTTAAAGATATATTAAGATCAAATATTGGAAATGACCCACTACAATTTAATAACTGAAGAAACTAAACTTGAGACGGTGCCATTGTCTACTTACTCTACTGAGCTTAGCAATTCACTCAATTAAGTGCCCTTATCATTGCGGATACTACACCAAGCACTTTATAACAATGGATTTCGAAGCGATTTTGATCTTATTGCCCATCATGATGCTGGCTTCATCGAAGCAACAACCAGATACTTTTAAGTAGGACAAAAAGGAACCTTTAATTGGCACATTGCTTATATTTAGATATCCCTAATCCACACATCTGTAGTTTGGATTTGATGAACTCTGTACAAAATCCAATAAACAAAATTATGCTGGAGAGGACATCGGCAACTTATCGAATCATTTATCCTGTTAATCAATTGTTCGTCCCAAATAATGATATGATAGAGCTTAGATGGCTCAAAAGAAAGTTCTATTCAACAGATCAAAGCAAATATGATGGTATCCTCTAAGACTGAAAACAAGTCTATTGCCCCGGCACTTATAGAGCTCTCAGGGGGCATCAACAACAGGACATTATCTTGCAAGAATTCAAATAATATCAAGAAGTTGTATAGGAATATGACAGAAATTATGATACTGATAACGTTCAAATACTTTTGTATGCAATGCTATGACAATATTATGCCTTATTTAATTTCAATTATTCTATACTAAACCTCTACCTGTTATAACAGGACTGAATACTGTAAATACTTTGAAAAAATCCACAAATACGATGATGTTATGTACAGTAGCATAACTGAAAATAGTGAGATACCAAATGCGCTCAGAAAACTTGTAGCATTTATTCAAAAAGTCCCCAAGATACTTACATGGAAGAAGTCTGTGATTAACTATGCCATTGATTTAAATTAGTATCATGATTTACAAAGCCTCCACTCTGGCCATTTACATTAGTTAAATATAGCTCTCTCTATTTTATAACTTGCAAGTTTTTAGTGCTGCTTATATTAAATGATCAAATATAGTCTTGAAATAAACATAAAATTGATATCTAAGCTGTATATGTAGAATCATATTGAATTTACCTTTAGAATCATTTTGACCAGAAGTTGATCAAATTATTGGGGTAAATTAGCTTCTCCTTTTTTAAGGGCGGTATTTTCAAAAGTTCAGTAAAATGAGAGTAGAAGCACTGTACTAATTGCAAATGCACGTTTAATTCTAGTAAAAATAAATTATGTACAACATGAGCTTTCATTTTAAGGTTTATTTGTTATTAATCTTGTGTAAACAAATCTATAGTGTTAAATATATAGGGCAAAACTCGTTTTTCACCTTTTAAGGTCTTTTTGCCTCTTTTCTGAATGTTCGTTTTACACTTGATTTGCTTTATTTTATGGACAATATCAAGTGCAACCCTTGCTCAGGATAACGCTGGTCCAGCACAACCGGAATTGATAAATTCCAGCAATTACATTGTTGTATTCAAGCCAAACATAAATTCCATCAAGATCAGCAACCAAATTCAGCGAATGAAATTGCATCAAGTTGATAGTAATAGTACAATAACAACATCATCATCAGTAAATAATACATCAACTAAAAATAATAATACTAGTAGCTACAGTAGCATTGGAAACTTTAGATGGTATTCAGCTCAATTTCATACAGAAGCAATAGAACAAATGTTAAATACAAATACAACTACGACTACAAACAACATTACATTTAATACTGATGAAAATAGTGCTGTACATTATTACGTAAAAGATGCCACATTTTCATTACAAGAGTTCATACAAACAAACCCTCCAAGTTGGGGTCTTGATAGAATAGATCAACGCCAAGGTACAGATGGGCGTTATTCATTTGCAACTAATCAAGGTCAAGGCGTTACTATATATTTGATGGATTCTGGTATTCGTCAGGATCATACAGATATTGCTGGAAGAGTTACAATAGGTAAAACTGTTGTAGGCGATTCAAATGACCCTTCAGATTCAAATGGTCATGGTACCTTTGTTGCTGGCGTCTGCTGTGGAACCAAATACGGGGTTGCAAAGAAGGCGGAGATCGTCTCTGTGAAAACACTTGACAGTGAGGGTAATGGGCATCTATCAGACGTCTTGGTTGGTCTAGAATGGATTGTTGAGCAACACAAAGCTAACCCTAATGCGAAAAGCATCGTCAAGTAACTATTTTAAAATAGAAATATTATTTATATTTAGTTAACTAAATTTGAATCAGTTTATCACTAGGAGCACTATATAGTCAAACGACAAACGATGCCATTCAAGAAGCAATTTCGTTGGGAATACATTTTGTCATTGCAGCAGGAAATTACGGTGAAGATGCATGTAAATATAGTCCTGGATCAACACCTGGCGCTATAACTGTTGGCGCTATTGATCAGGATGATTCTGTTTCTTACTATTCAAATTTTGGAAAATGCGTTGACATGTAAGAAACAATGCACTATATGCTCTCAAAACAAGCTTATTAATTGTACTTCATTAGTTTTGCTCCTGGAACAAATATCAAGTCTATTTGGTCAACATCATCAACCGCTACTCATACACTCACAGGCACATCAATGGCAGCACCTCGTAAGTGTCTATCTCTAATTTTTTAGCAGCGTTATACTCACTACATGTTCTTCACCAGACGTTGCTGGTACTATGGCAATTTTTCTTTCTCAAGCCAATTATACCCCTCCTCAATTAGTAAGTTACGTCAAGAAAGTATCTTCGCTAATTTCAGAAGACTTTACCATCAACAATACTGGGTCATTTTATAACGAAAACAAGACAGTACTGGATAATTCTATCAGTACTGGCTACAAAGTAAAAGATAAATTAGGCCAAAAAACTTTAGTAAACATTCTATTCAGTCACCCAAACGATAGTACTCCCTTCTGGATTTATGGTCAATCATTAAATCAAGCATCTGCAATTACCACCCCTTTTACATCTACATTAACGCAAACATCATTTTTAATTTTATTATTTGTTGTTACATTTATCACTCTATAGAGATGCAACTAAATAAAATGTAAAGACTCAATCAACTATAATTTTTTTTTTTTATAGCATAAAACATTTTATAGATATACACCCATTTAAAATATTCAGTTTTCAAAAGACTAATTGTAAAAGTTGCAAATCTTCAAATAGAAACGTCAACTTTTTTTTGATGATTATTTTCATACTAAAAATTTGTAAGGATATATCTTAAACACTGCAAAATAGACATAAATTGGTTGATTTATGCCATCTGTTTCTAGATATATTTTGTATCTCGCAAAAGACTCACTGCTTTTGAAATGGCAAAAGAATTTGTATAAATAATCTTGCCAAAATATTACACTTTTATTAACAATACATCTAGAGGATGTATTTATATACTTTCATTATGACTAATACTAGACTTACTATCCTAAAGACATGATGTGGATCAACGAGAAGAAAATGATGTACTAGATCATATGAACACACTTTAATTTACTATAACACCGATTATAGACTGGAACTTTGGATGTGCGACCTTGATATATATATTGACGCAACAGTGTTTTATATAATATGCAATTATATAAATCAGTAATGTAGGCAAAACACATCAAAGAATCCAGAGGAAAGAACGGCTTTTTAAGATTTGAAGCAAGAAATTTAAAGTAATTATCGTTGTATATATAATAATTCTGGCATCATTACTTACTTTTTATGTACTTATCGTCTGTAGTCGGGCCAGTAAATCTGTAACCAAATGGTAGGTAGGTTTTGTTCTGTTCTTTTTTGATTTTACATTACCCAATGGCATTCAAAAGTTCTTGATACTTGCGAGTATGGCCAAAAATAAAACGTTTTTAACTTACGATTCTACTATACCTGTTATGGAGCTGTTCAAGAAGAAAGAAAATAGACGAAAATTGGCAGTATTTTCTCTTTGTGAGGTAGAATCTGTTGCTGGATTGGTGAAATACAAAATTACAGGATCCTTGTCTACTTATCATGTCATTTCTTCAACAAATAATGTCTATACTACAAGTTTACTAGATACTGCTGGTTCTACTGTTTATATATAATAATTTTTTTCTGTTATTTTTGATTTAATAAAATTTTTTGCAGAAAAAATGCAAGGAAATGCTTTTTTTTGTCTGAAAATTGGAATAATTAGCCAGCGCTTGCACTTTCAGCAGAAATTTTCATGCAGAATAATTTTGTATGGACTACTTCAACTCGCTTTTTGCATGAAAACCTCTTTTTCTACAAGAGCGGAATTATTTTTTCTATATTTTCTCCATTAGTGGATGGGGCTGGTGTTACTCTAATTGTTGCGATTATTATGTGGTCTATACTTTACTATATATTTGTAATGATTTAATCCATTACATTCTTACTGAAACCCAATTATTATATAATCAACTCCCAAGTCATATAAGTACCAATAATCTATGCAGACTAAATGAACATTAGTGAATTTATCTGTTTCTTCCTTCCCTTTATATATTTATAATCCCATTCCAAATAAATATATTTTATTACTCAATAACCATTGATACTTATAATCAATTGTTATATAATCCAATATAATCCAATCATAGGTATTAATCGTATAGTAGTAATAGCAATTACAATTAGTAACACCAACCTCTTTTCCCCAAATCATAGAATCAAAGTCAATTTTATAATTCACATATTATATATCCCAATTGACAACCCCTTGATTTTTATAATTTATTACAATATTAATTATAATTAATATGGGGACAAATAAGTATTTAGTAATAATTGAGATTGCCAGTTATAATAATTTATTAAAGTGAAATGATTTATCAAAAGGTAAACGTATAAAATTATTCAAATGAAAAAGTACCGTTTTATTATGAGCGTATTATAAAGAGGGTTTATATACTAATTGGATGGGTAAGTTAAATGTGTATGCTAATATAATTAGAATGAACATGTGGACATTGTGTGAATATAATAGAATCATGCTTCTATAGTCGCATAGTAGCATGATGATAACCGCATGGAATGCAGCATTGTATGATTTGCATGTCAAACATCATGGTTTGACAAATGCTCTAAACTGGTAATTCGGTAATTCCTAATTCTGATAAATCATAAAAGATAATAATATAAGATGAGAATATGAATTGGATGGTTCAGAACAGATATTTTCACTAAGGTTCTATACTTCTATATCTGTTTTGACATCCAAGTATTTATATGTACCTTTTGCAACTGAAACTAATTCATGCAATTTATATGCTGTCATCATGTAATGTGAATCATTACATAAATTGTGATTCAAATATATAATTACAAGGCTGCCCTAAAAATTGTACCAAAAAAAACCCCTTCAAAGAGTAGATTTACACCTATCAGGCTCGTATTACGGAACCTAAAATATCAAACTCCGTTTTATGCAAATTGTATCTTAAAAACCGAGAAAATTGCCGAAAAATTTAGTTTTCAGTCAATAAATCTTGCAACTTTGAAGCGATCTCAAAGAGTAATATTTCAAAGCAAATATATAAAGGAAAAAAATAAATTTAATAAAAATTTCAATTAAGCTTATACGCCATTTATAAAGTTATTTCCATTAAAAGCGTACAAAAACATAACTTCAATGAACTGTAACTCGAGATAGCAACCGTTTAGACACTTAATTTATATACCGAAAATAATTCTTTTATTTATTTTTATCATATTTTATTATAAAATTTATTTCAAAAAAATCATGAATTTCTCCTTGTATACCCTCGTCCAAAATTTGACTTTTTCGAAAAAAAGCTAATAACTTTATGAAAAATAATGCTAGAGTGACAACTAGCGCCTCAAATAATAGGTATTTTTTTGCGTTATTTGTTTGTAACGCTAATCGTAAAACTGTAATACAAAAATACTTTTAGAATTTCTGAAAAATGGTTTTTATATTTTTGCGTTTTTCGCGATATTTTTGGTAATAAAAGTTTTTAATAACCGTTTCATTAAATGTAAAATTAAATTTTATGTTGAGGTTATTTAATAAAGCTAGCCAAGTTACTGTACACTTTCGATGTCAATTTTGCAATTTATAAAATTTAGGATTGTTTTTATCAATTTTCACATCATCAGAAAGCTTTTATTTTAAACTACCGCCACACCCGAAATGTATGGAAATTCAGAGAAAATTCGCCGAAATTGTTATTTTTTGCACTACAATGGTATGTAGGGAATGTTCAAATTAAAAAATATAGTAGCTAGGAATAGAAAAACTCATTGTAAATTGAAACAAGATAGTAAAATAGTTTTTCAATTCAAATACTTCAATTGAATTTACAAAAATTTCTTGCACCACATTTATGAGGATCGGAATAAGGAATTACATTTATTAAATTGAAGGAGAAAAACTTCTTTAAACATCTCTTTATGTTTTTATATCATTATAATTTATGTAATATATGGCATGACGGCGGTGAATTATATTAAATTCACACAATAAATTTTACCTCTTTCAAAAATTAGATTAAATACAATAATAAATATTGATCTATCAGAATTAGGAATTACCGAATTACCAGTTTAGAGCATTTGTCAAACCATGATGTTTGACATGCAAATCATACAATGCTGCATTCCATGCGGTTATCATCATGCTACTATGCGACTATAGAAGCATGATTCTATTATATTCACACAATGTCCACATGTTCATTCTAATTATATTAGCATACACATTTAACTTACCCATCCAATTAGTATATAAACCCTCTTTATAATACGCTCATAATAAAACGGTACTTTTTCATTTGAATAATTTTATACGTTTACCTTTTGATAAATCAAATATATTACAATAATCCAAAGGGAAAGCCAGCATTTTTTTTTTTAGGTTATAATTGTGGGTATTATAGTGTAATACAATTTGTCTCGTTTCTTTATTTATATGGGAATGTCCTCATATTGTATGTATAGCAGCAGAAGGCACTTTATAGCAATTGTATTATACAGTATTTACACCCAATTTTATTGTTTGTAAAATCATAGGCCTTGAAAACCTAAGCTCATTTCTTAATGCAAAAGTTATTATTATACCAAAAATTATGCAGAGACAGCTGTGGTATTCTAAAGTTTTAACTAATATTACATTTTATTTGTAAAAGAATTCGAATTTTCAAAAACCAGAAAATTGAAAATTAAAAAGATATAAATGAAATTAACAACAAATGAAGATGGATACAGAGAAATATAAAAAAGAAAAGGTTCATGCATTGCTATTGCTTTAAAATAAATACTATTGCTTATCTTGTTTAAAAAAAAACTGTACCTGTATATAATCTAATTTTATTGCAGTTTTCTCATGAAACATAGAGTCTAAACCTGATTAAATATAGTTTTCTCATTGAAATCAACTATAAAGGGGATACTATGAGTATAAATCCCAAAATATGTAAAATGATATGATCTATTCTACGATCACAGGACTTAAAGAGCAAAAAACACTGCTTTAATAAAAAGTTATGAGTTAGTTTACGGCCACAATGCAATTAAGGATGCAATTTTAAAGTTCAACAAGATCTTCTATTGCTTTATTTGTTCAAAGATCAAAGCTTGTTGTTTGGGATGAATGTCCCATAATTATTAAAGATCTTATTGAAACTGTTGATCGTTCTTTTCGTAATATTATGAAGATTGATGCTCCCTTTGGTGGTTGTCTTATGGTTTTTGGTGGAGATTTTCGCCAAGTGCTGCCAATTATCCCTAAAGCCAGTAGATCAGTCATTGTAAGTCAGTGTTTGAATAAAGCTAACTTTTAGCTCCAAGTTAGATCATTACAATTGCACACAAATATGCGAGTTCAGCAAGCTTTTCAATTATATTATACAATCTTGCTGCAAAATTGCAACAGTTTGTCTCATTCTTGCTGACCTTTGGTCAAGGAGATGTTTCTACTGTCACTTTGCCACGTAACATGCCATCAGATTTTATATCTATTCCTCAAGAAATGATCATACCTGGTAACAATTTATTGAATTTGATTAGACATGTTTACTGCGATATTGCAAATAATGTCCATAACCATAATTATTTGATGAGGAGAGCCACTTTGACAGCAAAAAACAAAGACATTAAAGTCATAAATAACCTGCTATTAGACTGATTCCCAGGTCAAAAAACATCTTATATGAGCAGTTACGAAGTGTGCAATAATGAAAATCAACTAGAAATGCCAGTAGAGTTATTAAATTCCGTAGAAAATGGCTTACTACCTCCTCATATTCTTGACCTAAAAATTGGTTCTGCATTAATGGTTATTCGAAATATAGACCCTGCTGCAGGTGTTTGCAATGGTAAAAGGTTGATTGTCAACTCACTTAGAACAAATTTTATTGAGGCTATTATTGCTACAGGCCCGAATACGGGTGATGTTACCTTAATACCAAAGATAAAGTTTATCAGTTTGGCAACTGAAGGTTCGTCGTCGTATGATTTTCAAAGAACTCAGTTTCCGGTGAGGTTGGCATTTGCTATGACTATCAACAAAGCCTAAGGTCAAACTCTGCAATCTGTAGGTTTGTGCCTTCCATGTCATGTCTTCGGCCACGGCCAGCTTTATGTGGTATTATCGCGGGTTTGTACCCCAGCATCTATAAGGGTAATGATTCCTCCCGAAATTTCAAAAATTGAGAATGAAGTTGGAAATTACACCCATAATATTGTATTTAAAGAAGTTTTTGAATATCGTTAGATGACAGTTCATAACAATATATTATATTTAACAATAATAATAAATCAATATTAACTCAAATATTTAGCTTATTTTGAAGGCGAAGCAGGCCTGCGGCAGCACGAGCTGTACACTGCTTTAGTGAAGGATAAATTTACCGTAGCAAAGCGAAGGTCAAAAGTTACCCGAACATGGCGGTGTAGTATAGCTCGTTCTTATAAAAATTAATATAAATATATCTTTTAAATTGTTATATGCTTATATATCCTTTGACCACATCAACATTAAAACATGATTTATTGATAAACTGCTGCATGGGTCAAACTATGCTGTAACTAAAATTATAAATTTTATCTAAATACTTTTTGTGGGTAGTAGTACATGCCGTTGGTATTTCTTGATATAAAAATACGCATTGAATTATGATAATGAATTTTTAATCGATGCACAAATTACAGGGTATGACAGGCATTGCAACAAGTGCTAGATTATGCTATGTCTTCCATTATGATATACATAGTAAGTTATCAGTGGTATATATTTGTGGCCAAAAACATTTATAATCTAGACAAAGAGCATTACCTTGTATATTTTTCTTTTCTTTCCTATTTTATTACAATTTATTTTTCTATTATTCGTTATTGAATATGTCTACACGATCCAAAAGAAACAGAAAAAATCAAATTACCCAAAGGGCAATACAAATTCCCACCCTACTATTATTGATAATTCCAACAAAAAATTCCAACACAATTTAGAAGAGGCAGGGAACTTATTACCCCGCTTGAAAAAAGAGATGGAACATAGAATGAAAAGAAAAATCAAAGTCTGTCTTGAAAGTAATGATAATGTTGGTGAATTAAAACAGAAATGTCAATCATTGAAGCAGCTTGAAAGAGGCCTTGCTACATATGCGGAACGAAAAGCAGATCTTCCAGCTAGATCAACTGATTCAACGATACTTCCAGTATCGTGGATTGATGCGAGAGTTTTACTACAGCAACACTATTACCAACAAAAGAAGAAGCAAAGAATTAAGAAGACAAAAGTTTCTCGATCAAGCTTGTTCAAATGAACGAAGATTTATTAATCAAGGTCAAAGAGGTAACACCATTGCATTTGTTGGTGATAGAGGATACTCAGTTGGATCACGTATCAAAGGGTTTAAAAAGTACGGTGTCAAATGGAAATCTCAAAACCACTCAAGATACATTTCAGCAATTATTACCAATGAGTATAATACATCACAAACATGTATTTATTGCTTTCATAAAACTACTCATCCTGTACATATAGTTGATAATACATTGAAAACCAATAATGGAACATCTGTTTGCACAAATCCAGCATGCATCCTAGTCAAATCAAGCTCCTCCCACAAAGAGAGAGATCCCATATCTTCTCTTGCAATTGGCTTATTAGGCTTATCGTACCTTGCACTTGGTGTTCCCTTTCCTCCATTCAATCCTAGCGTCGGTCACCATCACACCGACTTTACCAATATCGCCACTACCTTCCTTACAAGAAGCTTAGCACGGCTGGAGCTCGATGAGCTTAATACTTAAGGTAAACTTATCAACTATTTTTTTTAACATAAACTAACTCTGCTGCTTTAACTCTTTTTTATTTTACTTTCTCTTCTTGGTATGTATTATCGTTCTTTTTATTGGGCAAGTTTCATTAACTTTTCTTTTTTTGGAAACACAAAGGCAATTTACCGTTTCAGTATAACCCCAATCAATTTTAAACTATTATGTTAATAGGTGGGATAATTGCATCGAAAAAAAGAAGACTATAATAGCGATTTGGTATAATTACAAATTTTCTATGCATTATTTTTTCTTTCAAAATAAATTTTCGCTGCAATAATAAATAGCAACAACTAATTACAGTATTTTGATTACATTTTTTACTTGTCTTTTTTCGCTCATATTTCAAATTTTTAGATGTATATTTGCTGTATTACTCTTAAAATTTTAATGGAAAAACATGAACAGATTGAGCCATATATCCGCTGAGAAGATACTTACACTGACAATATAATAAACATTAGCATTGTAGTTATAATGATTCACATTACATAGCAGTAAATTAACTGCATGAATTGTTTCAACTAAATAATCATATAAATATTCAAGTCAAAACAGATATTAAACTTTAGTGAAAATATCTATTGTTTTATTTTTTCTTTATTATTTTAATACTTTTAACGAAATGGATTTATTAAACCACAATCCATTGATATTACTTAATACTGCTTGTCCAATATTAAATATAATCAATATTTAGCAAGCATTACCCAAAGCTATATTGAACAATACATTAGTAACACCAACATCCACCTCATAGTACTCATTTCTTAATAACATAAACTAATAATATATATTATCCAAAATTTTACATTTTATTTAACCGATTTATCAATTTGTATTCAAAATAATCAATTTGATAATGAAGAAGAATAAACGCATGATATATTTTGCTGCCTGAAGATACATCTATTTGAAAACACATACATGAAAAAAAAAAAAAAAAAAACTAATCTTTATATGGTTCTTGTTTGTTTTAATTTATTTTGTACACTTGATTTCTACATAAGCTGCTATTTTACATCATTTTCTTTTTTGACTTTGTTGCATTTTACTAGATTATTAAAGTAAGTTCATCTAGATTAACTTCTTGAAATAATACCTGAGATTAATAAAAACTTGTCTAAATTTCCCTTTCATCATTTTTAAATCATATTTTCATTTCATCCCAATTTTATGTTCACTTTATATAAATGCCAATTCTCATTATATCCCTATTACATCTTGAATTTAAAGTAGAAATACTGTAGCATAAAAAAAGAACAAGAATGAAGCCCAACATTAACAGTAACATGCAAGACGGTGCTAATATTATCCGCTCAACGTTTTGTTTGGAGTTGACAAATTTGATTTCAAGTAAAAAAAAAGTTTCAATTTATTCATTCATTTTCTTCCGTTGTTTTGCTAGTTGCAATCCCATAAAAATAGAATAAAATATGGCCAGTCAGGTACACTACTTTAAAATTTTTTCTTGAAATAATATGTCCAACTAACAATAAAGTGAACGCCCCCCTCTATTGTCATTTTTTTATTATATATATTTGGCACTATACAATCTATTTTATTTTCGTTCTGTTTCGTTGCAAGTGGGTTATGCAGAGAGACGAAAGTCGGTATTTTCCTTCAATCCAAAAGGGAATGAAATACGAAGAAGAATTATTGTCTCGTTTACGTGGTATTTGTTTAATACAATGTGTTGGATACCGTTTAGAATTGTAAGTTTTTTTTTTCTTTTTTGTACACAGTATTTTAATTTATATATTATTTCATCATTAGACCGATACACACAGTAGCGACAGCCTCTGCTTTATTTCATCGATTTTACAGTAGGCGTTCGTTTTTCGAATACAAAGCCAATGTATGGTTTCAAGTTTTTTTCTTGTTTTTAACTGATTTTCCTAATCAAAACTTTATTCCAGAAAATTGCACAGGCATGCGTATTTATAGCATGCAAAAGCGACGAATCCTCACGAAGAGCAAACGATATAGCAAAGTCATGGCTTTATAAGCCTAACCAAACATTAAGCGAAAAGAGAATTGTAAGCAAACTGCATTGGTTTACAAGAATTGTGATTCTAATTCTTCAGCAATTTAGAATAAATTTATTGCTGATCTACTGTATTACGAATTGATTGTGTTAGAGATCACATGCTTTGATATGCAAATAGACCACCCATATTTTGAACTGTTTGAATTTGCCAAAGAAATCAATAGTAATGTATATTGACGAAATCAGCAAAAGGTGAAATTATACTAATTGTGTAAAATAGCACCTAATGATGTTGTGCATGCTGCACTTGCTTTTATAACTGACAGGTAAAATGTGAATAAAAAGGATGGATTTATGAAATTTTTGATTGACACTGCATATAGTTTTAGGTTACCATTATGTTTATGGTACGACTCAAGGTCAATAGCATCAGCAGCGCTTTTGATGGGTTATCATGGACATGATATCAAATTTCCTGCAGATACCAACAGTGTGTGGGGTCAATTTTTAGAAGCCAATTCAGATTTAATAGGAGGTAAATGTTTGGTTTTCATGAAATGTCATATTGTAATTAACTGTCTATGACGATGAAAATATAGAAATTGCAGGTTCAATTATGGAAGTGTATAAACTACCAAAGAAGTATTCCAACACTCATCATAATAGTAGTAATAACAATGCTACAAATAACAACACTTATCACTCTAATAACAATAAACGATAAAAAAAAAAAAAAAAAAAAAATACATTGAATATTTATTACATATTTTTTCGTGTAAAAAATCATAGATATATTATTGTTATCCCGGCGTTTAAATGCACGAAAAATTTTCAAATTACAATACATTTGCTCTGATGGGGTCGTCGTATTGTTAAAAAAGAAAAAGAAAAAAGCGCGTTCCATTTTACTGGTGCTTTTCTCTTTATAAACATTATTAAAATAAGAAATGTCTTCTCAACAACCAGGAGATCAACACCAACAACCTCAATATGTTCAGGTACCAACTGATCCTCTTACACATCAACAACAACAACAGCAACAGGTTTCAAATGCTTTATCATCAGTACCTGTTCCAAACGCTTCTTCTGGTAATTATCCAGCTTTTGACTTGGGTAAATTTTGGACAGAGCAAATGCAGTTGGCTGACATGTTTGAATCCGATTTTAAGAATCATCCCTTACCTTTGGCCAGAATTAAGAAAGTTATGAAAACTGATCAAGAAGTCAAGGTAAATTATTAATCTGGATAAATAATGTTTTTATTAATTAAATTGCTCTATAATGGGTTAAAAAAGATGATTAGTGCAGAAGTAAGTATTCAATTGAAATAATAATCGATACTATTCCTTAACTAAACACTTTAAAATAGGCTCCTGTGCTATTTGCTAAAGGTTGTGAGATATTTATTACAGAATTAACAAAACGTGCTTGGTATGTATTTTATATCAATTACAAAATAATACATCAATTTAACTGGATTAAAAGGGTACACGCTGAAGAGAATAAAAGACGCACTTTGCAGAGATCTGATATCGCTACAGCTATTTCTAAGACTGATATGTGTGATTTCTTAATTGATATTGTTCCTAGAGAAGAGGCTGTCAAGACTCAAAGTGCTCCCTTTGATCAACAACAACAACAACAACAGCAACAGCAACAACAACAACAACCACAACAGCCTGAATACGGTAGTTATTATTCTGCTCAAGGTGGTGTTCCTCAATATGCTCCTCAACAGGTACGAAATTTTCTTTCTTTTTTAATTTTTTTTTTTTTTTTTTTTTTTTTCAGTATATTAATATCAAACTTAGACAATGGAGGCTGCTGCATATGCATCTTATTCTCAATTGACAGCTGAGCAAATGCAACAATATCAACTTCAACTTCAACAATTTGCTGCTCAGCAGCAACAGCAGCAACATGCTTATCCTCATGGCGCTGAATCATCAACAGCCACTCAACAATCTAATACTAATAACAATTCTACAACCAAAACTGAATAAATTATGAATAAATAAATATATAAATAAACGAAAAAAAACCTACTGAAAAAATAATACGTCTTGTTTTTTTGCACTCCGAATTTAGTTTGTTGTTATATATTTTTCTTTTTTTAAAGAATTTTTTACACACATTTGAGAATAAATAGTCAACGAAAGCATCTTCAATTTATAATCACTGGCATGTAAAGTATCGTCTGGTAATTTTTGTTTCGATTTAAATGTATTTGTTGTTCAAATTTAATACCATTTCAAATGTAGTCCCCGAAATTGAAACACATTATGAAAAGCCATCTCACTGTGCCTGATGGCTTTATTTTGAGTGAAAAAAAAAATAATACTTACACCTAGTTTAGATGTGAATCAGTAAACTGCAAAATGCTCAATGGAAAAAAATAAATTAAAATAAAGTTATGATGCTGGATTTATCTCACATCAAATTATTTTAATTATGTAAATTTGATTTTATTCGTTTTTTTTTTATATAGAAAAAAGAAAGTTTTGTTTAATAAAAAACATTATAGTTGTGTAGAGCGAAAAAAAAAAGTGTATGCTTAGATTTAGATAAGATCAGCAACGTTCATGGGCATTTCATCAATTTGAGTGTTGTAGAATTGTTCAATATCTCTCATAGCACGGACATCATCACCAGAAACGAAGTTGATAGCAACACCCTTACGACCGAAACGACCACCACGACCAATTCTGTGAATATAATTTTCACGGTTGGAAGGTAAATCGTAGTTAATAACCAAAGAAACTTGTTGGACATCAATACCACGAGCCAACAAATCAGTGGTAATCAAAACACGAGAAGAGCCGGAACGGAATTCCTTCATAATAACATCACGTTGAGCTTGATCCATATCACCGTGCATGGCAGAGACAGTGAATTCACGAGCTTGAAGTTTATCAGTCAACCAATCAACCTTTCTACGAGTATTACAGAAGATAACAGCTTGGGTAATGGTGACAGTTTCATATAAATCACACAAAGTATCCAACTTCCATTCTTCCTTATCAACAGCAATATAGAATTGCTTGATACCTTCCAAAGTTAATTCATCACGCTTAACCAAAATACGGATAGGATCTCTCATGAACTTCTTGGTAACTTCCAAAACTTCAGCGGGCATAGTAGCGGACAAGAGAACAACTTGAGTAGATTCAGGCATCAATTGGAAAACATCGTAAATTTGATCCTTGAAACCACGAGACAACATCTCATCAGCTTCATCCAAAACGAACATCTTCATGGATTTGGTGTTAAAAGCACGTCTGTTTTGGATCATATCGAAAACACGACCGGGAGTACCAACAACAACTTGGACACCAGATTGAAGAGTGGCGATGTCTTCACGGACATTGGTACCACCAATACAAGCATGAGACTTAATACCCATGAAATCACCAAGGGCCAAGACAACCTTTTGGATTTGAAGGGCCAATTCTCTGGTAGGAGCAAGGATCAAAGCTTGAGGTTCCTTGAGATCAACATCAATGGATTGGAGAACAGAGATGGAGAAAGTGGCGGTCTTACCAGTACCAGATTGGGCTTGAGCAATTACATCATGACCCTTAATAACGGGCATAATAGCACGTTGTTGAATAGCAGAAGGTCTTTCGAAACTATAATAATGTAAAAAATAAATTTAGTAACCATGACAAAAAAAAACCCCTCCAAATTCGAGAATCACAATCCCCTTTTATTTTTTTTTAACAATTATATTTATAATATTTACCCATATGCATAAACACCACGAAGAAGTTCGGGCTTGAGGTTCATGTTATCGAAGTTATCAACGACTTCATCCCAGTTAGACTACAAATGTTTAAACAGTTTTGTTAATAAAAAAATTTTCGTTTTAAAATACGATAAAAAAATTTTTCTCATTTTTTAAATTACAAACCTCGATTTCGTTGTCTTGGATTTCTTGCAAAGGTTCGTTACTAAACAACAAAAAAAAAAAAAAAAAATTAAGTAATCTGCTTGATTTTTCTACAAAACAACATTTGATTTAATTCAATAATTTACCTCATGATGTAATAAAATGTTTAAAGAAAGAGAAAGAAGAAAAAAAAATTTCAATTTGAAAGAGAAATAGTCAAGGGGTTTAGCTGTGAATAGTACGTCACATTAAAAAGTATTTTAAGCCTTCTTTTTTTCGGTTTCAGCGAAGAAATCTAGGTTTATTTAGACATAATAGGTTTAGCAATGATATAACAAGTAGTGCCTAGATGCCATCGAGACACTTTTTCTACTTGTAACTTTTCTTTAACTCGAGGGTCCTCGAATAATCCCATGATATCTCGATTCCACCAACATCCCCATTGTTGCACATGTTTATCTACATTTGTATCCAGTAATCTGTTCAACCAGTCATAATGTGAACGGCCGTGCTCCAGTAACAAAACCCGAGATTCTTCTGATTTACAAGAATCAGCTAATTGTACCAATGCCTCTACTGGATCGCCACATGAACAAAGTCCAAATGTATCAACGATTGTATCATACTTCTTATTCTTTTTCTCTTCTACATTGCTAGTCTCAAAAAACGCTTGATGGAATTTATCTTTATATGATTCAAGATACTTTTCTTTGGCTTCATTCAACATTGGTTCATGTCGATCTGTAAATGTGGCCGAGGTAACTTGATCTGCCTTATAATAATCAAAATTACGACCTGTACCTGTAGACACTTCCAAAATATCGCCCTAAAAATTATGTATTGAGTTTTTGTCATTTTCTGCTATAATCTCCCCCTTATTCTCGCTTACCTTTGCTTTTCCGATTAACCAACGTCTCAAAAGTCCAACACCCATAACAACTTCATCCCAACCAATTTCTTGATCGTACTTTTTAGCAACAGATTTCCAAACATTGGAAGTATCAAAACTGGTAGGTGTAATTAATGGATCTTCTGTTTTTCCGGCAACAATGTCATTCGTGTCGTTTTTACTTTTGAAAACAATCATACTAACATAGGTAGCTGTCACGTATAATAGTGAGCCACCGATTAGAATAGGCCCTAACTTGGGCTTTTGCTTTGGTGGAGGTGGAGGTGGAGGTGGGGTATAAATTGGTTTGTATTTGAGCCCGCCTGCGGCTACTCTGTTGATTACTCTTCTAGTAGACATGCTAAAAATAAATAAAAAAAGAGAGGGGAATTGACATCAACCCCCCCCCCCCGCTTCCGTTTATAAAAAAAAACCCTCTGTTAAACAGGCCCAATCAAATATATTTATGCTTGGGTTTGTGACCTCCATCATGTTGATCAATTTTTATGTTTAAAGTATTTTTCTTGTTTACAAATTTTTTAAACCATCTTAATTGTATTAATAGTGCTTTTAATATGTTTAGTATACCTTGATACTTTTTTATTTTACTGTTTGATATGTAAAACTGGAAATATTAGGCATTTTAAAATCTCAGTTTTCTATAAATTCCAAAAATGGAAGGAGAAACAGCAATATTTTTCCATATTTGGATACATTTAATACCCGCTGTTTTGTTAGAGCAACTTTTTTGGTTCACTTAAGCCTCTGATATAAGAATAATTCTGTATTTAGGTTCAATAAGTTCCAAAAATTGTATCGATTAAATGATATAACACATTATATAACCCTAAATGACAAATAAAGCTGTTTGAAATGGAGCTTAGTGATTTCAAGAGTAAGTTTTACGCCAATAATAGTGATCATTGAGCTTGAATATGTTAATTATGCACAACCTTTGATGGTTGTCGTTTTATTGGTCAATCAAAACTGAGAAAAAGATCAACCAAAAAAATCGACAATATTTTGGCCACCCTAAATGTAGTGAACAACTGCTGTTCTCCATACTAAGAAAAAATTGGACAAGAGAAGAGAAAATATTGGCTAATTTTGGTGAGTGATTGAATGACCATGCTGTGAATAACGACGAGGACAACATAATTGCTAGTAAGGAGCGAATATGTCGAGCTGAAATTGATTAAGCCATTGTTTGATTGTTGATGTAGTTCCCCCCAAAAAATGTCCAACTGGATGTAAAATTTGGCTGCTGCACCCTCCAAGTTTCATATCCCGCTATAACTGTATTTTGAATTGTCTGGCCATCATTACAGCAAATCTATTACCAAAAATGTATAAATCTCTATAACATAATACTAATTTTAAAAAATTTAGTATGAGAAAGAGGAAATATTTGAAATGTTTGCCTGCTGTACAAATAATTGAGCTTTGTGCTATTAAAGCACACTTTATTGTTGAGACGAAAATTACATATAACTGATTTGTGATAATCCATAATAGCTTGTATACATCATACAATGTAATATTGACATATAAAACACTCGCATACCTCAGAGAGGTTTGCTATTATTAAAGAGATAAAATTTATACCTAGTGATTCATTTTTTCGTTAATAAATATATATTATTAATTATACAATGACAACATTTAATAATATATAAGCTTAATTGATTTATTATGGATTTAAAGTAATAAAAAAATATGGTTTATAAAAGTACACAAGAAAGGTATTAATGAAAAAAAGTACTGAATGAATCAGTTGCGTTCAAAGCCTTTTACAATATCTTCGAGAGAACGGCCCTTGGTCTCGTGGACCTTAAGATAGGTAAAAACGAAAGCAACTGCAGCAATACCAGCAAAGATAGCAAAAGAATAACCCTTAATACCTTCAAAAATAAGAGGAAAACATTGACCAATCAAGAAGTTCATGGCCCAGCTGACAGCAGTAGCAATGGCACCAACAGCAGATGAAGCATAGACAGGAGTTAATTCAGAAGTCATCATCCAAGGAATGGGACCAACACCAATGGCAAAGGAAATAACGTAACCAAAGACAGAAACAATCAAAAGAGCACCAATATTGTAGACATAGCCAATGATTAAGAGAACAGAGAAAATACAGGCACCAACTTCAGCAATCATAAGCAAAGGACGACGACCCATATGATCAATCAAGATTAAAGAGAGAATGGTAGAAGCAAAGTTAACAACGGTGGTGACAATTGCCATATATTTTGACATTTCAGCATCAAAAGCCATGTTAAAAATAGTGGTTGAGTAATACATAACAGCATTCATACCAATCAATTGTTGAGTAATATGAAGAGCAATGACAGTAAAAGCAATACGACGAATAAGAGGATCAGTAAAGATTTGAATCATATTTATAGAAGAACAAGCACCTTCATCTTGAGTAACAACACCATCTTCAAGTTGGTTATTAAAAGATTTAGCATCACACCCACAACTTTTTCTCCCAAAAAAAAAAGGGCACATAATATATAATTATTCCTGCATTAGATTCTTTCTTTGTCACAATTATAATGATATCCTTATACAATCTTACCTAGAATTCAAGTTTAAAGTATTTTACCACGACTTAATTATATTTACAGGGCCATAAAATATTGTTGCTTTTTTTGTGATCAACAGTTTTCATTTACATTGTAAGTGTTATAAACATCATCGAACACTTTTAAACACTAGATAGATAGTCTTTTTCGTCGTTTTTTTTTTTTTTTTTTTTTTTTTTTTTTTTTTTTTTTTGGAGTGTCAGTTTATAGCTTCTATAATTTTTTTTATGTATTATTTATGTATATTTATTATAACAGTGTATATAATAAAGTTAAATACAGCTCTAACCATTGCATTGAATGGTATATAAAATACTATACAGCCAACAGCTAATGATTTCTAATTGCACATGTTCATTCAGGTTTAGAGTAGAATCATAAATACGCACCAGAATTATTCGTATAGAATCTCAGGAACATATTTAGGTATATTAGTAGTTGCTTTTAGACCCATATTTTAGAATAAATTTACTTGTTATGAAGTATTTAGTCTCGGTCAATATCTGATATTTTGTATGTTTGTATGCATGCTAATGTCGAGATGGATTCGGTCCTGTATGGAGTATTTTTCCTAGTAGTCTTAATTTTCTGTGTAGCAAATTTGCAAATTATGCATAATTACCAAAAATGACATTGAAATCGAGGATAATCTGTAATTCATTTTACTTTTGATACGTTTCAATATTTTTGGGTCAGTGACCAAAATAGATTTTTCTACGGCTTTTAATTTGGAAAGGGCAACTGTTCCAAGAAGTTTTTTAACATAGATTTTCACAGAACCTACTATAATAGCAAATATATACTATACAATGAATCTTTTACTTAATCCATTTAATCGTATAAAAGTTGTACTGAAGCCTTACGCCTTGTTATTTTGACTGTTGTGCAATGGTTATTTTTGTCTATTTAAACTGCATATATCTCAAGCCAATCCTTTTCTTGGTACTAATCCTTATATTTACGACAAATAATATTCATTTCTCTTTTGTTTCTAAAAAGGTATAAGAATTCGTAACTTTATTATTCTTTGGTATTTTCTGGTAAAAAATGGGTGCAAAGACCAAAACGAGCAAATATGATGCGGAGGCAAGTTTCAAGTAATCTCATATTTTCTTTAATTAAGTAGTATTAAGTAAATAATGATTATACACGATTTATTGTATTCATGTTTTTAAATTTCAAATGTGAATGTAGACTGTGTGTAATATGTTAATTAAAGACTACATATTAAAAAAAATAAGCATTTCGTTTTTCTAGTGTATGCCAGGGAAAGGTATACATGTGGCAGATTACGGTATGAAGCGGTATATTCAATATAGCTCATGCACTTAGCTGTATATTTGTTTACATGCAGTTACCATTTGCCCTTTAAAAAATGAAGAAAGAAAATATTTTTGAACTGAGATACAAAGAATTAGGTTTGATTTCAAATTCGTTCGACAACCGTATGTTGTTTGGCGTTGACAATTCAATGCAGTTTTCTATTTTAATACATCTTGCATTAATGGAAATAATATATTTTCGAGCAGAATGACAATCAGTATCTGCAACTCAATAATATCTTCATATAAATATAAATTAGATTATTAGATCAAAAAATGTCTTTTACTTATAACTATATTACTTTCTCAATTACATTTAAACATTTATACCTTACAAAATTATTGCAAAAAGAAAAAAAAATGATAGATTCCCTCGATCTTAAAATGCCAAAATACATGGTTTATTGTGTAATTATTTCTTGTCTCGGTTCATTCAGTAATGACTGGGTTATTGGTTCTGCCAATGTCCCTGGTGAAGTAACTCATGTCTGTGAAAATGGTGCTGCTTATATTGCTAGTAAGGCATTTCCTGACTGTCTCCCAATGAACACTGGTCTTTGGGGGTTTTGCTGTTTCTGCCTTCTGTGTTGGTGGTCTTTTTGGTGGCCTCTTTGGTGGTACTATTCAAACTAAATATGGTCGAAAAAAGACTATTATCTTTAACAATATTGGCTGGATTATTGGTGCTCTCTTAATTGATGTTTCTGTCAATCCTGCTATGTTTATTATTGGCCGTATCTTTTGTGGTCTTTCTTGTGGACTTGGTTCTCTTTCTACTCCCACCTATGTAGGTGAAGTTTCTACTATCAAAGCTCGTGGTACAATGGGTACATGTAATCAATTTGCTATTGTCATTGGTATCTTGCTTGCTTCTGTTATTGGCCTTCCTCTTGCTAATGTCCCTCTTTGGAGAATCAATTATGTTATTGTTGCTATTCCTGCTATTGCTCAATCCTTTTTGATGGCTGGTTGTGTTGAATCTCCTCGTTATCTTGTTTCTATTAACCGTATTGAAGAAGCTAAAGAAAATCTTCAAAGACTTCGACCCAATTCCAACATTGATAAGGAATTCTTTGGTATGGTTGAAAGACAATTAGGTGCTGCCGCTGCTCAAGTTATTGTTAGTGATGCTGTCTCTATTGATGATAATAAGAGTGATGCTAAATCTTTTAATAACCAACTTGAAGATGGTGTTGTTACTCAAGATGAAGGTGCTTGTTCTTCTATAAATATGATTCAAATCTTTACTGATCCTCTTATTCGTCGTATTGCTTTTACTGTCATTGCTCTTCATATTACTCAACAATTGATTGGTATGAATGCTGTTATGTATTACTCAACCACTATTTTTAACATGGCTTTTGATGCTGAAATGTCAAAATATATGGCAATTGTCACCACCGTTGTTAACTTTGCTTCTACCATTCTCTCTTTAATCTTGATTGATCATATGGGTCGTCGTCCTTTGCTTATGATTGCTGAAGTTGGTGCCTGTATTTTCTCTGTTCTCTTAATCATTGGCTATGTCTACAATATTGGTGCTCTTTTGATTGTTTCTGTCTTTGGTTACGTTATTTCCTTTGCCATTGGTGTTGGTCCCATTCCTTGGATGATGACTTCTGAATTAACTCCTGTCTATGCTTCATCTGCTGTTGGTGCCATTGCTACTGCTGTCAGCTGGGCCATGAACTTCTTGATTGGTCAATGTTTTCCTCTTATTTTTGAAGGTATTAAGGGTTATTCTTTTGCTATCTTTGCTGGTATTGCTGCAGTTGCTTTCGTTTTTACCTATCTTAAGGTCCACGAGACCAAGGGCCGTTCTCTCGAAGATATTGTAAAAGGCTTTGAACGCAGCTGAATTCTTTAAAAATGTATTTTTATTTTTTTATTCTGTATCTTATCATTACCATTACAATTATTATTTTTTACTAAAATTTATCAATAAAATACATGTTTTTTCAAATAAACAACGAAACCCGTTTTTCTTTTTTCATTTCATTGAAGCTATTTAAATTTTAAGGGGAAGATGTAAACCGTATTTACTTGCTCAATCCAAACATATAGCTTACATTACACCTAAAAAACTAAAATGTTCAATCATGTTTAAAAGCGAACAATTGTGGTTCTCAGAACCACAAGTTATATATGGCAGATTACTTCTTTGTATATGAAGGTTTTCAAAGATAAAAATTATAAATACCAACAGATAGAGTACTCAATTGTGTCAGTAGCTTCATCTGAAATCAATATTTTTATCCAAAGTTTTAGATTCAGTATTTGATAATAACACATCTGAGTCCACTAGGCTAGTTACAGTAGGTGGATAAATGATCCGGATGTTTTTCAGATTTTGACATTTCTGTGAATACAGCAAGAACCAATAACGCAATCAACGTGAAACAAAAACTGTTAAAAAGAGAAAACTATGTTTATAAAGAGTGCAAGTTCATAAAATGATTGAATTGCTAGAATTAAAAAAACCGGTGATCAAAAACGCTGTATGCATCCGGACCATTTTTCAGGGTCCAACAAAAAAATGCAAACTTATTAAAATCTACGCAATTATACATCACAATATATTAATAATCAGTAAAAATAAGAAAAGAGCTGATCTACTTTGCTTTTATTGTTTATTTTCTGTGTTCTCATTATGCTTTTTTCATTTTTACTCATTGCCTCATATGGTGCCCACATTGTCCAAGGATGCACAAAATAATATCAAAAACTTGCTGAAATTTGGCTATTCTTATTCTACATTTATAGAACATATTTCGGGAGTTCAGAAAAGTACTATTTGAGAATATAAACGCAAGATTTTTCCGAACATGACGCCATCTCTATCTGGTCGACATACTTTAATTTGTGCAACATCCGGGATTACAATCCCAAAAAGGCTGTACTTGGTGAATTAAAAACGAGAAAAGATGTAGAAACCTGTCTAAATGATCTTGAAACTGAAATAAGCTATTTTAAATGTTTTAAATTGCTCAAATCAATGGGCTTCAAGGCCGAAAAAAAGGAAAAAACCTCTACTCACAGCCACTCACGGATCAAAACGGCTAAACTGGGCCAATGCTCATAAAATTTGGACAAAACATAAGTTGCGACGCATGATTTCCTCCGATAAAACAAAATCAAGCATTTGGGGGTCTGATGGCATCAAATAGTGCTGGAAAAAATCAGATAATAAGCTTCAATTCCATTATTTGGAACTTACTGTCAAGCATGGTAATAGCTTAATGGTGTGGTGCTGCATCACTTACAATGGCCATAAATATGCCTCTCAAATTTCTGATGGCATCGCGAAGGAGAGGAATTGCATTTATATCCTTAAAACCATTATGAAGAATGCCTTAAATTGGTATGGTTTTGACACTAAAAATATTTATTTTAAGCAATATAAGGACTCCAAATATACTCTAAAGCTCACAAAACTATGGTTTAAAGACAAAAAATCTAACGCTGATTAAACTTACAACTAGCCACCTCAATATCCAGATTTGAATCCAATTAAACACCTATGGCATTCCCCTAAACTAAAATTAAACTCATATCCAACTAAAGCTAAAAAAATTCAAAAATTATGGCAAAGGGTTGAAGAGCAATGGGCCACTTTTACTAAGAAAAACTGTCAGTAGTATATAGATAGTATTTTAGTTAAAATTAATATTGCTATCAAAGCTAAAGGTCATAACACAAAGTACTAATTTTATTTTTCATGTACCTTGAAAAATGGTCCGGATGCATACAGCGTTTTTGATCACAGATTATTTTAATTCCAGCAATTTAATCATTTTATGAATTTGCGTTTTTTATAAACACAGTTTTATCTTTCTAACAGTTTTTGTTTCACCTTCATTGCATTATTCGTTCTTGCTGTATTCACAAAGATGTCAAAATCTGAAAAACATCCGGACCATTTATCCACCTACTGTATATTCATGCGCCTAATAAATCAAATGAGCTCAGATTTGCAACTACTTAAAAAATGCACAGCGCATTATTCTATTGACTCCTAAAAGTAATCTTTATTTCACGAAAAGTTCAAAGCAGGTGAAATTTATTGCTTTTTTTCTAAACAAAGAGGTCCATAAACTTATCATCGCTGCCATCCTCTTTTTTTTTTGCTAAAAAACAAAGAAGTAAAAAATTTATGTACATATACAGTATGAATAACTTTTCTGTGTTCACTTTTTGGTTTGATTTACAAGTACATTCATTAAGAAATTATAATAGCAGTGTATAGTGGAATATTTGACGTACATAATAATACTTCACACTAAAAAAGATTGTAATTAATAAAGCAGAACTTTATATTTGAAAACACTATTTTCTAACTTTTCAATAATTGACTTTTCAGTTAATATCTGAGATGCTCTCATATGAGCGCATCGATGACTTCATGAGCCTATTGACGGTCTCACTTGAGCACATTTATGTGCTCTGAGAGTATATAGGAGGTCGTAATGCTTATGTTAGAACACGTTGTGAAACGTTGCCCTAAAGATGGTACTAAAAAATTCCTTCAAAGAGTAGTTTTTTTACTACATATCGAGCTCGAATTACAAGACCTAAATTATCCAACTCCGCTTTATGCGGACTAAATCTTAAAATACCAATAAAATTGCCACAAAATCTACTTTTTAGTTGGTAACTATTGCAATTTTAAAGCAATCTCAAAGAGTAATATCTCAAAACAGATATAATAAGGGAGAAAAATAAATCTAGCAAAAATTCGGGTTAAGCTCATGTGCCATTTATAAAGCTAATTCCATTAAAAGCCTTCAAAAACGCAACTTTAATGGACTGTAACTCAAGATAGCAACTGTTAAAGCAAATACTTTATATGCCAGAAATGATTCTTTCATTTAGTTTTACTATATTTTATTATAAAATCTATTTCGAAAAATTATGAATTTTCCCTTGTATACCCTCGTCCAAAATTTAGGCTTTTCGAAGAAGGCTAATAACTATATGAAAAATAACGTTAGAGAGACAAATAATACCTCAAATAATAGATATTTTTTTGCTTTATTATTTTATAACTTTAAATTTTAAAATTTTATTATAAAAGTACTTTTGAAATCACTGAAAACTGTTTCTTATGTTTTTGCATTTTTTACAGAATTTTTGGTGATAAAACTTTTCAATAAATACTTCGTCAGACGTAAAATTAAATTTCGTATTGAAGTTATTTAATAAAGCTAGCCAAATTACTATATACTTTCGATGTCAATTTTGCTTTTTAAAAATTTAGAATTATTTCTATCTTTTTTTTTCATCATCAGAAAGTTTTATTTTAAACCACCGACACACCTGAAATCTATGAAAATTAGGAAAAAATTCGTCAAAATTGTTATTTTTGCAATGCAATGGTATGTAAGGAATGTTTAAATCAGAATTCTTTTTTTACCGTACCGTGGTGGCGTGGTATAATCTAAATTTCCTACACATTTTTTTTCTTTCAAATAAATTTTTTTTATAATAAATAGTACAATAGATAATTAAAATCACAATGCTAGCACCACGGGAAAAAGGGTGTAAAATGAGATATGAACTACAACTTTTCTGAAAAAACCACTAAAACAATTGCTGCAGAAACTGTTTTATGTTATATAAGATCGGATTTGCAATAATATATTTAAAAAAGAGTCCAATAAAAGAGAATGTGTAATTAATCAGTTCTTCAACTGTACAATAAAAACAAGACAAGGTTTATTTAGATATAAAAGTATTGCCTTTTATAATGATTTAGTGTTGAGTTCCTGAGATATAATTAAGAGCGGTATTGAACTATTAGATCTGTTTGAGAGTAATTTATGGATTGATGTTAATCAA